>JALHBX010000202.1:0-86699 GCA_024340025.1 Tolypocladium tundrense
CTGTCCGGTCTGTCGGTCTGACGAGAATGGCCGGTCTGTCGGTCTGCGGTCTGTCAGACGGACTCAGTCGGTCTGTCAGACGGTCTGTCTGTTAGCCACACTGGTCCCGAGCCGCGTTCTCCCCGTCCTGCAGCAAGGCCGTGGCGAATACAAGGGCCTACCTAGCGAACCAGTGTGAACAATGCTCTTTGTAGCTGCAAGCAAGGGGGACAGAAATTCCCTGAAGTGTATGCAGTGTAAGCCGTTGAAGCTGCAGCCCCTGGTTTGTTGCATGGGCAATAATACAACATTGATCGACTGACAGCTCACGATGACGAAACACACAGTTGGGAGTGAGATTCTGGTACAAGAAGCATCAGAATCTTACGTTCACTGCATCTCGTGGTTGCTGCACACTGCACAGTCGTACATGTACACGTTTGGCTGGCAGGCCCACGGGTGCCCAAGTTATACACGGCCGCCTTGCCATCACCGTTTGTCGACTGCGGTTGGGCGATTTTCTTGTGCATCTGGATTGCGTTGAAAGGCTGCTGGCACGAATATTCCTGGCGCCATGCTTTGGAATCAACAGTGCGTTCCAGGTGGGCATGGCTGACTTCGAGTACCTACCTACCTAAGCTTTCGGACAGGCCTGGGCCTCGAGGTGCGATACAGTGACCCGTTTTGAAGAAGTGCCCATCCCAAGCCTTCTACGGGCTGAGTGCGACCATAACGGGTTCTGATTGGATCCCATCCATCCAAACTCACAAAAACCACGTCACAGTCCAGCGCATCCCTCGCTCGCGGGTTTGAAGTCTCTGCTCACTACGGAGTACGCCACCTGAAGTCTGCGGGCGCCCAGGCAATGCTGTAAATGTCAGGTCCAGGGCCTCTGTAAGGCCGCTAGGGGCTCTAGCGTCCCGCTGTTTGCGTCGCGTCACAAGTACCTCCAGGTGCCTGATTGGCCACAGGACTCTCCGCGATTAGGAAAATTTCACCAACACTCACTTCGCACATACAAGCCTCACCTTACGCACGACCTCTCCGTTCCCATCTCAACATCCCGACCCAGTCACGCACGAAAAGTAGCAGTCCGACGCCTGAGACGACCAAGACCAACTATTTCCTCCCCTCCGCTCCCATGAGCGACCAGCCAAATGGTCGGCGTCCCGACCGCCGTCGCGGTGGCGGACGTCATCGTGGCCCAAGGAATCCAGATGGTGCCTCATCGAACGGCGCATTTCCCGCGCCGGCTCAGGAGGCCTCGTCGCAGAGGCCCGAAGGCCGCGCGCCTCTGTTGACCGATTCACGGCCGCCTCTCACCGAGGCTGTTCCTCAGGACACCCCCAAGTTTGCCGAGCTCGCTGGACAGAACCTCGTCCATCCCGTCATCATCCAGACCATCACGGAGGTGCTAAAGTTCGACCACATGATGCCTGTCCAGGCCGCCACGCTCTGGGAACTGCTGCCTCCCAACCGCAGCGACTGTCTCGTCCAGGCCAAGACGGGAACCGGAAAGACCGTCGCCTTCCTGCTTCCTGCGCTGCAGACCATGATCACCCAGAACCGGGGCCGTGACGCCGGCATATCGCTACTCGTCATTTCCCCGACGCGCGAGCTGGCTATGCAGATCGCTCAGGAGGCCAGCAACCTACTCCAGCGGCTGCCCAAGTATCGCGTCCGCATCGCCATTGGCGGCACGAACAAGGACAAGGAGGAGAAACTGATCCTGGGTGGCTGCGATGTTCTCATCGCCACCCCCGGCCGGCTCATCGACCACATGTCCAATGAGGATATCCTGTATGCCTTTAGGCACTTGGATACTCTCGTGCTCGACGAGGCTGATCGACTCCTCGACATGGGCTTCATGCCGGCACTGAGAGACATTGTCCGCCACTTGCCTGACAGAAATCGCGTAAATAGACAAGGCATGCTCTTCTCGGCCACCATCGCACCCCACGTCAACCAGGCCGCCGGCCTCATCTTGTCTCCCACCTACAAGTTCATCTCAACGATCCCGGTTGGCGAGCTCAACACGCACGAGCGCGTCCCGCAGTTCCTCGTCACGGTGCCTACATTTTCCACCGTGGCGACGGCCATGGTTGGCTGCATCCGCGAAGAAGCTGCGCAGCACCAAGACTTCAAGGCCATCGTCTTTGCGCCGACAGCTGCGCTCGCTGGGCTATACGGCGACATCCTCTCCACGATTCCCGGTCTCCCTCCGGTGTCAACTCTTCACAGTCGAATCTCTCAAAGCAAGCGAACAAAGGTGACCAACGACTACCGTGACGCGAGAAGTGCCATCCTTGTTGCCACTGATGTTGTCGCTCGTGGCATGGATTTCCCCGGCGTTTCCACCGTCTTTCAGGTCGGCATCCCGTCAGACAAGCAAAGCTACATCCACCGTCTTGGCCGCACAGCGCGTGCCAATGCCGAAGGCCGCGGCATATTTATCGTCTGCGAAGCGGAGGCATGGTTCCCCAAGTGGACGTTGAAAGAGATTACCTTTATTCCGCACGACGCCAATCTATCCTCTGCCGCTGCAGTGCAAAAGGCCGTCGAGGCGATAGAGGAGCCTGAGAAGGCACAGATCTACAAGGCTTGGCTTGGTTACTATAACAACCATATGAAGGGTCTCAAGTGGGATAAGGAGGAACTGGTGAGGCAAGGCAATGTGTATGCGCGTGATGGACTCGGGGCTCCCGAGACCCCGGCTATTCAACGGAGCACCGTTGGAAAGATGGGCTTGAGAGGTACGAGGGGCTTAAACATTGTGCCCGACAAGCCCAAGCAGAGGCGGCCACAGGGCGGCGGAGGACGTGGAAAATGAGGTGGCGAAGTTTAGAGGTGTGTTATGATAAGGCAGAACAAAAACGCCAGGAGCAAAGAGCAACTGGAGGTCAAGTAAGAGTCAAGGCAGAGCCTACCCAAGTAGACCGACATGCTTTTCAATAGATATCTAGACGGACAAGTACCATGGCTTAATCTAATTTTACGCCCCAGATGCCTCTTTTGTGTCTTATGTACATGTATAGCAATGAGTCCTCAAACTTTCCTCACTCATGCCTAATTCTCTGTTTCTTCACGTCTATAGTTTATTCTACCAACTTAATTAAGTACCAAAGTATGACTTGGCAGCAGCCCAGGAACCGGTTGTGCTATCCTTTTGATTCATCTAGCCAACGCCATCGCTAAACCGTGGTTGCCATCTGTCTGGAATTAAGGATTAGTTGTAGTTAAAGCCGTCATGGCAGCGTTCTCAGGGCCATACTGTGTGGCTTCATTCTCCTGCCTCCTGAGCTTCCCCTCCATCTCTCGAGCTTTGATCATATACTTGCATCGTGAGCGAAGCCAAGGGCCGTAACGAATAAGCAAGAAGGGTATTGGAATACACGCCAAAGACAGAAATGCCGGAATAGACGATGCCCAATGTATTCCAAGCGCCTTGTACATCGTGGGTGTAAACAAGGGGAAGACGGCACCCAAAACCGATCTCAGGACCGAGCTGGCAGCCAGGCTTGACGCCGCAAATACAGAGTATGTGTCTATGAGATAGCTGGTCGAGCTGATGAAGATGTTGACCAGCCCGAGCCCGAAGAAAGCAGCCCCAACAGCACTGACCATGAAATGGACAGATGGAGAGTTCGTCCAGGCGAATAGGAACAGTCCAATTGGGATTGCAATCGCTCCGATCTTCGCAGGTTGTAGCCTTTGTTCGGCGACGAATGGTTTGCTGACCCCGTTCAAATTCCCATACGCTCTCCGTCTGTCGTAGATCATGCAGTACATGACCCCTAGAAGCATCCCAACCAGAACAGCTAGGAAGGGTAGAGTTGCGACACCCGCCGTCCACCCCCGCTGGTCACGATAAACGACGGGGAATGCGGCGAATAAGAGGTATAAGATGCCATACTCAATGGCCAAATATGCGGAAAGGAGGAAAATAACTGGTTCGACGGCCAGAAGTAGCCATGGACGGACGAGGGCTTTTTTAACCTTGGTGGAATAGGATCTCCCAAGCTTATCAGCGTTGCTTTTGTACACCTTTCCGGTGAGCTTTGACAGACTCTGCGCTCGTCTGTGCAGAAGGGCCGGTGAGTAAGTCTCAGGAATAATAAGACTCCCTAGAAGCCAAAGGACTCCAGACATGATTGCGAGGAACCATTCAATCCATCTCCAGTCGTGAGCCATTCCAATAAAACTCCCAGTGATGGGCCCTAATGTGGGACCGAAGAACAGCGATGCAGTGAAGACACCCATGGGAAAGCCGCGTGTCTCCGGGGGAAAGAGGTCTGCCAGCACAGCACCGGTGTGCACTAACGAGGAAGACCCGAATGCTCCAGCAAGAAAACGCCATATGAGGAGGCTCGCAAAGCTTTTGGAGCAAGCAGCGCCGATGTTGGACGCGGTGAACGCCCCAAAAGATACTATAAAGGTCGGCTGTCGGCCAAATATCTCACTAAGGGATGCCCAAAGGAGTGGCCCGATGGCGAAGCACACGACAAACAAAGAGACACCGAGGTAGGCTGTGGTATCTGACACTTGGTACTCTTCGACTAGCTGTGGCACTGCTCCAGTATAAGCAGAGGATGCAAGGGCGACCGATAAGGTTGCCAAAGAGAGAAGGACGGTGAACATCCACTTCCTGCCCGTTGAGAATTGGCGCGGGTCCTGAGGGTCGTTTGTCGTCCATTGGACCAAGAATGGATCAGCGTCCGATCCGGATCCTTTGTATGGTTGCTCGAGTGTTTCCTTTGTTATTGGTCGAAGGCCGAATACTGAAAGCCAATGTGTAACTGCCATAGTAAGGACTCAGTTCCTCATCGAGCGGCCGAGGCTGATGTTGCAATGAGAGAAGAGTAACTCAGAGGGTAAACTTGCCGACCACGAGGTCATATTTGGCACGATGAAGAGTTTAAGCATAGAGTTTATTTTAATAAACAAAGTTGAAATGCCTAGGGATTGAGTTACTTGGAATGAAATCCACACATGCAAGTCAGTGACGTAAACGGTACGTAAAATCCGGTACTTATTCACTCAATGTAACGCTGGACGGCCAATGGAAGCAAGATGAGACGGAAAGGATTGTAGATCATGCGACTATGTTGTATTATAATGGGCCCGAGACGGATCAGATAACTATAACCGGATCAGATAACCAAACTGCGGTACGAGCAAACCTAATTTCGCCGGCCCATGTGGCTACGGCATCGGCAATTCGTACGACGCGCGGGGAATGACCTCATTTCGCGGCACCTAGGATTGGATCCTTGTAGTTCATTCATGACTTTACTGTGTCAGGAAGGCGCAATATCGGCGATAGGTGCGGCGAAATGGGACGGACCGTCTCGTCGGAGTTGTCTCGTCGGAACTTCTCGTCGGAACTTCTCGTCGGAACTTCTCGCCGGAGTTGTCTCGGGCGCGGCCTCGTATGTGCGGCATAGCTCAACAGACTTGTCGCTATGGGTATATAAAGAACCTCCGGCGCGCACATGTTCGTCCTGATGAGCAGCAAGCACAACTATTCGAGCATTAACAAGCCTCAACACGACACTTCTTACACTTCAAGATGGGTTCCATTATCACGAGCGACGTTTCCAACCAGGGCAACCCGAAGAATGGGATCCCTTGGTACTTGGATTCGCTCGAACGCATCCCGCCCCTGGCTGAGCGTGTGCTCGTCAACCACGCAGGCTTGAAGCAGGAGGAAGTCAAGGATCATGTCATGAAAATTGTAAGAGCCTCTTACCTTGGATGTTCTTGTTCTCTAACAGGTGGTCTGTTCGTAGCGCGAGAAAGCCTGGACCTCATCCCCATACCCTTGCATTGGGCTGTTCCGCTTCTTGGACTTCTCTCTTCCCGACTCGCCTCTCTATGATGAGGTTCTGCAGCGAGTCAAGAACGGGGAAAAGCTCCTTGACTTTGGGTGCTGCTTCGGCCATGATATTCGAGCCTTGATTGTCGACGGAGCGCCAGCTGAGAATCTTTGCGGCGCAGAACTCAACTCGACATTCCTAGACCTCGGATTCGACCTTTTCTGTGACAAGGACAAGATCAAGGCCCCGTTCTATGCAGCCAACATCTTCGACGAAAACGATCAGCTCCGTCAAGAGAAATCCAATCAGTTCGATATCATTCACGTCGGCTCTTTCCTACATCTGTTTGACTTGGAGGGCCAGAAGAAGGCGGCAACTGCGCTTCTGCGCCTGTTGAAGCACCAAAAGGGAGGCCTGATCCTTGGGCGACAGCACGGCGCTACCAAGGCCAAGGAGGTGCAGAACTACCTGTACAAGCCCACGAAGGAGAATGAGAGCAACGGACGTCTGCCTACCTTCTTCAACCATGATTCCGATAGCTTCCAGAAGATGTGGAAGGAAATTGGTGAAAGCACGGGGATGAAGTTCGAGGTTCACACTGAATGGGGTACCTGGGGCTCCGCCAACGGTATGGATCCAGCGTACTACAATCTTTGGTCTTGGGAGGACAAGGACACCTTGCGCTTCAAGTTCTGGGTGCGCGTGCTCTAGACTGCCACTTACGAGACGGGGCGTTCTATGCCTCGGCCTGAGCCGACTTGGGCAGCAGTACTTTGTTGAAAAGTAGAGTTCTTAGATAGTGGGGCAATTGAGGTGCGCACTTAGAAACGGCCTGGGCAGACATGTTCGGCTGTGGCACCTGTCGACTACTGTAACGTCTTTGTGTCCATTAAACCATGATGCTCTTAAACAAGAGTGACGAGTCAACCCACTTGAGACGGCGCTTTCTTAAAGTCCAACCCGTTTTGATCAACGGTGCATGATCGGCATTGCCGTATCGTAATGAGGAAGCCAAAGCAGGCGAGCATAACAAACATCGTATGGCGGCTACACAAGCAAGCGGCAAGTAAGGCTAGCTCCGACCAAGCTCACTCGTAGATTCAGTCGAGAGGCAAAGAAGATGGAGCCAACGATGAATCACCCCAAAGCCATGGACCTTCCAGCTTGTCTACTTCACTGCGCATGTACTAATTTTTCGGACTTGCTACGGTCTACCATCAATATGAACACCAGCCGGATCACATGCAATCCTCAGTTGTAGAAGTCCTGCAGCAAAAGGAGCCACACATACGTCCCACCACCTAGCCCTCCTCACATGGAGAACATGTTGCGAACAAGAGTACAACCCTGGCCTCTGCTACGATTTGAGATTGTGAAATGAATGCTATGTTCTGGAAGAAACTCGACCATCTCAGCGAACCTCAGCAGCTAGTCGATGACCGTCATACAAGAGAATCGGGAATAACTTGGGCCGTGGCATGCGGAGATGATCATACATTTCGGATCAAGTCAACGGGTTGTTACTTGTCCTTGCCGGACAACCGGGCTCAAAATGGAGCTAATTTCATGTCTCAAAATTTGAACCCGGCAGGCCGCACACAAGGTGGCCCACCACCTTAATCCCCGATGAGTTCCCGCTGAGCAAGAGTTTACGGATCGTGCCGGCCTGGCCTTCATGCCGAAGTGCCGAGGAACAAGACATATGCCGGAATACGTCACTGGGGACGCCTAGTGTCTCTGGATCGAATTGCTTGCTGTAAGAAAATGTGACTTCTCACATCTGGCGCGAGCGCCGACGGCGCAACGCATCTCGAAACAGCGAACAAGTGTCTCGGGCTTCTCCGGCGACCTTTTTCTTCTTCGAGCGATCGGAAGATAGTAAGATCTAGCCGTTAGTACGAATTAGATCTAGCAGAAACCAATCACTACTCGTAAGACAGCAGAAAGAGAATGCACTGCAACAATGTGGCGTTGCTGCGCCGTCCCGTGCCGTGCTGCCAATGCATGGTAAGCCTGCAAGCAGCATCGTGTGCATGTAAGTAATATTGGCGCATAATTGCTTCTACTGTTCACTGAACGGCTTTGGTCCCTCCTCATCTAACGTGGTAGGTGTAGTAGGTCGTTTATATCCAAACTCAACAACTAGGCACATCAAAGCGGAATGATCAGTGTAACAAGTTTGCGGTAGCACATCTCCGTACGGGGTATTTAAACTGTACTTTTCGTCTACTGTGGCAGCCCATCTCCACCGACGGCAAATCAAAAGCAAAAAGCAATTCCGGCCAACTTACGGCATTGGTCCTTATGCTGTGAGACATCGATCAGCAGTGTCACGAGACTTTAGTAAGCGCATCTCGGCCTTGCCTCTCAGCTAGCCATGTAGTAGAGCCAGTGTCACATGAGGTGGCATGAAATTCACTTGGGCAACTTGAACCACCTACCACATGCTCTTGTGCCCAGGGTATGGATCTGCTAGGCGTTCTCCATGCCCACGCCTGCTGAGTACTGGTGGAAGCAAGCTGCCACTCGGTCGTACTCCGTATGGGAAGAGTAAAAGTGGAAAAAGCAATGTAAAAAGTCGACAGACCGAGCTGTTCGGTGCGAATATATAAACCATCAGGAGTCCCTCAAAAGAACGAGAGGAGTAGAGCCAGTCACAGAAACGCCAGTGGATTCCCATCATACCAGCAGCTTTCGAGAAGGTTTCTCTGTTCTCATAAACATCCGCAATATGAAGCTCCTCGGCAGCGCCTCTTTGGCTTTCAACCTCGTCGCGGCAGCCCTCGCAGCGCCGGGACCTGTGCCAGACTCGACACTCCAGAAGCGCGCCGACCAAGTCACAGTCCCCTTGCCCTCCGGCACTGTTATCGGCACCGCCTCAATCGTCGAAACTTTCAATGGCATTCCATACGCAGATCCTCCTATTGGGCCGTTGCGTCTCAAGCCACCCATAAAGCTCTCTCGGGACTTGGGGACATTCGATGCCACGGGAATTGCTGCTCAGTGTCCGCAGATGCCCATCTTCCCGGATGAAGAGTCCCGCGACTCCATCCAGAAAGCTGCCCCTGACGCAAAGGATCTGCCAATGATCCGCATCAATGAAGCCACGGGACAGGAAGATTGTCTGACGATCTCTGTGCAGCGGCCCAAAGGCACCACGTCCACTGACCGCCTACCTGTGCTCTTCTGGATCTACGGCGGCGGTTTCGTGTTTGGAGGCACTCAGGGGTTTAACGCCGAGCAGATGATTGAGTTTGCGGCCACCCAAAGCCAGGAGTTCATCTTCGTGGCTGTCAACTACCGTGTCGCTGGATTTGGCTTCCTGGGTGGCGCGGAGATCCTCAAGGATGGCAGCGCCAACCTTGGCCTCCTCGACCAGCGCTTGGGACTCGAGTGGGTGGCCGATAATATCGCATCCTTTGGCGGTGACCCAGAAAAGGTCACTCTCTGGGGCCAGTCTGCCGGCGCCATCTCCGTCTTCGACCAGATGCTGCTTTACGACGGAAATGCCACATACAATGGCAAGTCGCTGTTCCGCGGAGCCATCATGAATTCGGGTGCTGCCACGCCTACGGATCCTATTGATTGCCCAAAGGCTCAGGCGATTTATGACACCGTCGTGGAGAGGTCTGGGTGTAAGGGCCAGGATGATACCTTGGAGTGTCTCCGTGGCCTTCCATACGAGGTCTTCCTTGAGGCATCCAACTCAGTGCCGCGGATTCTATCTTATACTGCACTTGCCCTGTCATATTTGCCGCGACCTGATGGGACGGTTCTCACGGACAGCCCTGATGTGCTTGCCAGCGAAGGCCGTTATCATGCTGTGCCAATGATTATTGGCGACCAGGAGGACGAGGGTACCATCTTTTCCTTTGCCCAGACCAACCTGACTTCGACTGAGGCCTTTGTGGAGTACCTGTCCACGTACTACTTTGCCCACTCGAACGAAAGCCAGATTACTGAGTTTGTGAACACATACCCTCCTGGGTCGCCGGCGGGCAGCCCCTTCCGCACTGGCGAAATCAACGAATTTTATTACGAAATATACAGTACGGGTCGCGGATTCAAGCGCGTTGCAGCCCTTCTCGGCGATATTGTTTTTACCCTCGCGCGCCGACTCTCTATTGAAACCATGGTCGGGGCGAACCCGAATGTGCCGGTGTGGTCGTATCTCAGCTCCATTCATTACAGCTTGCTGCCCTTGAATTATGCGGGTACTGCGCATGGCTCAGATGTTAGCATGATGTTCTCGGGGACTGGCCATCCCGCCAAAAGTAGCCGGACTTACTACTTCAACTTCTTGCACAACCAGGACCCCAACATCGGTGTGGGTGTGGGCAACGGTGGATTCCTGTCGTGGCCGAAGTGGACGGAGAACAAGAAGCTGCTATGGATCCAGCTTGGACTGAACCTTCTCAAGGACGATGACTTCAGGGCTGAAAGCTATCAGTACATGAAGGACAATACAAAGTCGCTCTACTTCTAGAAGTAGCGCAGGCCATTGGAACGCGTCGGCAGACAAAGGGTGGAAAGAAGGGGGTTTTCTTGAAGTATCCGGCCAATGTTGGCTGTGGACACGAACTTGCTGTCCATATTTCTTCTACAATCAGATTATTTATATTTACGGAGTATTCGTGCCCCTTCGTGAGACTTTGTTGGGAGTTTAGTACCTGTCCATTGTTCGCACCCCTTGTTTGCACCCGTCCCCGAATCACTCTCTTGCTCTTCCAAGCTGTCACCATGAAGTTCTTGATTCTCGCGGCGGGCCTGTTCGGTTGACAGTGGTACCATTTCCTGCTTGGCCAGTGGAGGCGGAGATGAAACAGGGGGAGATTGAGAAGGCTGGCTCACATTGCAGCCGACATTGAGCAAGACGAACTTTCACGATGAGCAACCACACGTACTGGCGTCTCCTGGCTTGCTAAAGTATTTGTTTAATAGCATTAAAAAAGATGCTCGCACAACTCAATGCCACCTTGGGAACGGTGTTCACGTCCTTGCGGTGTCTGAAACTATGGGGGCGATTAACTCGAGTCAATTGGGCAAATTTCCGGGATTGAAAAGTGCATTCTGAGGGCCTCGTGGGGAGGTATCTTTTTGTGAATACCGCAGTACCCCAAGTTATTTTTTATGGCTGATTTGGGTCGCGTTGTACAGCGTTGATATGTCGCTACGCGTTCAGACATTCTCCCTGAGGACGCTGTTGACGATGATGCTACGATAGTGAGCCCTCTTCAGAACAAAAACTGCCATAAGAGGTCATAAAAATTGCATACGCCTATGACGCATTAATCGGCACAACGTGTCACGTTGCTGTGGCTAGCAAACTTGCCGTCCCCTCTTGTCAGCATTGGTCTGATCCTGGACCGTCCCGTCAACCTCGCACCAAACCCAGCCAATCATGGTGCCTCGTGTGCCGTCCTGTAAGAGATGTAGGCTTACTCCGTACCTCCATATTAATGTGAATCATTTATTAAGATAAAGTCTCCAGTCCTACCCAGCGGGTAGGCACGCGAGCCACCGCCTGCAAATACTTCGGTGCGGGTGAGCTGTGCATGCTTCGTACAACACGATACAGATTTCTTCCCGAAAGGAGCTGTTATCCCCAAGCCAGCGACCATGCTTTCCATCTGTCTCGCTCTGGGCGCGTGGCTGCTGTTTTGCGGCTGCACAATCGCGAACCCAACGGTCGTAGATTTTCGACACGACGTCACATATCGCGGCCTCTACCGCAACGGTATCGAGGTGTTTCTCAATATCCCCTATGGTCAAGACACCGGCAGCGCCAATCGCTTCAGACCACCAAAGCCCCGGGTTACGGCACGCGGCAGCACGATCTACGCGACCGCGTATGGGCCCGCTTGCCCTCAGCAGCTCGGAGGTTGGTTGGTTCCCATATCGCTGAGCAATGTCACCAAGGTTTCAGAGGACTGCCTCAATCTGAACGTTGCGAGGCCCAAAGGCACGTGTACTCACGACCGACTGCCCGTCTTGGTATACCTTCATGGTGGGAGTTTTTGGAGTGGGCAGAACCAAGAGATCACCATTTCACCAGACGGGATGATCCTAGAGTCGGTGGAGAATGGGCTCCCAGTCATTCACGTCGCCATGAACTATCGCCTCGGCTGTAAGTCAGCTCATCCGTGCATTGGCCAAGCGTCGAAGTTAACGTAATGTGCAGTCTTCGGCTTTGCGCAGTCGGATGCTCTCAAGACCGAAGGGTCAGAAAATGCGGGCTTGAGAGATCAGCGGCTCGCGTTGGAATGGGTTCGTGATAATATTGGGCAATTTGGTGGTGATCCCGAAAGGATCACAATATTTGGGCAATCGTCCGGAGGTGCGCAATTTCAACATTTTCACAAATGCGACGAGCTAGAGGTGCTAACACGCAGCTCAGGATTGTCCGTGGGCATGCAGATCGTGGCATTCGGCGCGAGCAAGCCCGTCCCTTTCCACCAGGGCATATGTGAGAGCCAGGCTCTTGAGCCCGGCATCACGGGCAACTTCACCATCGATGCGATGCAAGCCTTGGTCGACTATGTGGGTTGCAACTCCAGCAGCTTGCATTCAAAGGATACGGTGGCATGCCTTCGCAAGTTTGACATGGCGACGTTGCTGAACGCCTCGCTGGCCACATACCAAAGTGACATCGCACATAACATCGGCGATATATGGCTCCCAGCCGTCGATGGCGACTTTCTTCCCGCTGCTCCCTCGCAACTTATCAGAGAAGGCCGTTTCGCCAACATCACAACCATGATTGGATGGTGCGATGATGACGTGACGTTCTTCACAGACACGAGCATTAAAAGCCCGGGCGACACGCTCAAGTACATTTCGCAGTATGTTCCGGACCTGACACCGAATAACGTCCATAAACTTCTCTCGTTGTATCCAGAATCCGATTTCCCTGCAGGCAAGACATTATCCAGCGAGTTCTACCGCTCAGCGAGGATCTTCAGAGACATCATCATGACTTGCCAGCCGATATGGTTTGCCGAGCATATTGCGGCGGCGGGAAATGAGGTGTACTTGTACGACTGGAACCAGACAATTCTCGGCCCTATCCTGGCTTATACGACCAATGAAACAGGATTCGGCCCCATTCACACCTCTGAGTTTGCCTACATTTTCGGCAACCTCTCGCATTATCAGATCAACGGATACCCTTTCCATCCATCTGCATCCGATTACAAGCTGATGGATCGAGGATCTCGATCTTGGTCGACGTTTGCCAGCATCGGGAAGCCAGGCCTGAAGGGGCATGATACCTTCAAAGGATTCACGCCAGCCTTCCGCGCAGTCAATGAGACCTATATTTTTGTGGTTGGGGGCTCTCACGAGGGCCTTTCGGCACTGGACGGACCTCACGCACACCCAGAAATTGCCAAGCAGAAGCTGAGAGAGAGGTGTGCCTTCATAAATTCCCCAGAGATCATCGATCAGTTACGGTACTAGTCTTTGCAGCCGCACTGCTGGTAGTAAATACTATACGTCCGCACTGATACTGTACCTTGTAGTCTAGATCAAGCTGTTATCTCTATGTTTGGTGACAGACCCTATCGGTGACTGGACGCCCAAATACATCGACATGTACTCTGACTTCTCTTTCTCGTTCCCTCTCTTCAGCCCGTCGGCCTCACGGTCCCGACTCTGCACCCTGTCTTCCCCCTTATCTGCCTGCGCCAGCCCTTTGTTAACACAGGTCATCATCGAGACAGCGCTGCTTTGAGGTTGATGGCCGTCCAGCCAATGAGTCGCAGACCTCCCCAAGCCGTCCTCGCGCAATCGCTTCAGCTTCTGGCTTACGTTCGACAACTCCCACACCGCCAGAGCACCGCAGCAGCTCTGTCGTCCGCGACGGCGATGCTGAATAGGATGCCTTGCTGCCACGACCTCCTCCCTTTGAGATCGTGTTGTTTACTTCATGCACTCTTCTTTGTCTCCCCCTCTCTGTCTAATGTAGCGGCATTGGCACCCCTACTATGTACAGTGCCGGGACTCGGCTATTCGGAATGCAGGTGGCTGGCAAACAAAATGCGGGTGGTGGCTGCGAAAGCATTCCTTCCTACTACTCCGCGCACTCTGTATCCGTTGTGCGCACTGAATGCAGACTGATCAAAAAGATAACTCCAAAGTCTCTGGCACACTAGCCGTATATTTCTTAGCGTGCCTGGTTTCTAGCACCCACCTATTTTTTTTTGAAGGGGCTTTGAGCGAATGGTCCGCCGTTACGGCGGAAGAAAGCTCTTTCAGGGTCCTTTAAGTTTTCTTCCGCCGCAGGCCCGGAGATTCGCTTCAAATATCCCTGGTCCATACAGGTATGAACTACATCCGGACTACGTCTGGGCGAGTCAGATGGCCAACGAACCAACTACCAACTAGTGCAGGCAACGAGAGATTACAGAATGCTGTCTCCCAGGCCCAGTTGTCCTTGTCACAGGCTATGATTGGTCCCTTGAACATTTCTGTAGAATCCAAAGCTCCGGAAAGGTGGCGGACTTGGAGTGTTCCCCCGAAATGGCCAGCATCTTCAGCCGAAAACACTGGCGACGGGCTCGGAACGCGCACCGCCAAGGCGGCATATAACGTTGCTGGCCACAAAGCCAAGCCTCTACCTTCCCATTTACATCCTTCTTTCCTGAGCTTGATCCGTTTCTCAGAGGCACCTGTTTCTTTTCTAGACCCATCCCAGCACAAGCTCGTCGCAGTCCGGCTCTTCGAGATTCAGTGGCTTTAAATTCTTAAGCAACCTCAGATCAGTCTGGCAGGGCAATATGCCACGACGAACCGCTTCGGTCTTGTCCGGCTTCACCGATGCCGACGGGAATCTAGCCAACGGCGATGAAATGATGGCACGGCATTCGATGGTTCAGGGACTTGCGCGCGAATACACGCGCGACTCGGCGGCCGGTGTGGACGACTCTGAGGGCCAGCCCATTTTCGGGAACAGCAACCCAAGTTCTCCCCTGAACCCGCGCGGTGAGAAGTTCAACGCGCGCGCGTGGGCCACGAATGTCGCCAAAGTCGCCAACGAACGCGGCCAGAGCTTCCGTCGCGTTGGATTGTGCTTCCAAAATCTCAACGTGTTCGGCTACGGCACACCGACCGACTTCCAAAAGGACGTCGGCAACGTTTGGCTGGCGTTGCCGGGCATGGTTCGCCGCTTCTTCTTCAGCACGGCAGGCCAGACTCGAATCGACATCCTGCGCCATTTCGACGGTCTGATCCGCCCCGGCGAGATGTGCGTTGTCTTGGGCCCGCCCGGCTCTGGTTGCTCGACCTTCCTCAAGACCATCTCAGGAGACACGAACGGCATCTACGTCAACAAGGGCTCGTACTTCAACTACCAGGGAATATCGGCCAAGGAAATGCATACTGCGCATCGAGGCGATGCCATCTACACTGCAGAGGCCGACGTCCACTTTCCCATGTTGACGGTTGGCGAGACATTGACCTTTGCGTCGCGTGCACGCTGCCCAAAGGAGCTGCCGCAGGGTATTTTTCGCAACCAGTACGTTTTTGACCCCTTTCGACCATCAGTTCTGGGCACTGACAGTTGAACCTACTAGGTACTGCGAACACCTTCGAGACGTCGTTATGGCAATGTATGGCATTAGCCACACCATCCATACCAAGGTGGGAGACGCGTACACACCAGGGGTTTCTGGAGGAGAACGCAAGCGTGTCACAATTGCCGAGGCAACGCTGTCAGGCGCCCCATTTCAGTGTTGGGACAAGTGAGTGAGGTGTCCGATGGCTTCCCTTGGTAGATTGGAATACGCACTTACTGTCGGCTCCAGCTCGACGCGTGGTCTGGACTCGGTCAACGCGATCGAGTTCTGCAAAACCTTGAGGCTCCAGTCTGAGATGTTTGGCCAGACATGTGCCGTGTCCATGTACCAGGCGCCCCAGAGCGCCTACGACCTGTTCGACAAGGCCCTGGTTCTTTATGAGGGACGCCAGATCTACTTTGGATCTGCCTCCGAGGCCAAGGAGTACTTCATCAACCTTGGGTTTCAGTGTCGGGCGCGCCAGACGACGCCTGACTTCCTCACATCGATGACGTTTCCAGCAGAGCGCGTCCCTCGGCTCGGCTACAATCCCCCGCGGACCCCTGATGAGTTTGCGACGGCCTGGAAGAACAGCCCTCAGTACAAGACCTTGCAAGTCGAAATCGACGAGTACAGGATGCAACATCCTATCGGCGGGCCCGACGCTGAGACCTTCCGACACCTCAAGAAGTCACACCAGGCCAAGGGGCAGCGCCTCAAGTCGCCCTATACCCTGACGTATTCCCAGCAGGTCCAGCTGTGTATGTGGCGCGGTTGGGCGCGATTCAAAGCAGATCCCTCGCCGGCCATCTATGTGATGGTTGGCAATACGATGATGGCGCTGATCATGTCGTCCTTGTTCTACAACATGGCCCAGAACACGGGCTCATTCTACGGCCGCGCCGTTGTTCTCTTCATGGCCATTTTGTTCAATGCCTTCGCTTCTATTCTCGAGGTTATGACACTATATGCTCAACGGCCCATCGTCGAAAAGCAGTCACGCTATGCCTTTTACCATCCGTCGGCCGAATCGTATGCTTCTGTCCTGGTCGATCTTCCCGTGAAGATCACTAGCACGATTTCCTTCAACTTGGTATTTTATTTCATGACCAACCTGAACCGTGAGCCAGGCAACTTCTTCTTTTACCTGTTGGTGGTCTTCCTCATTGTTTTGGCCATGTCTGGGATGTTTAGATTTATGTAAGCTATCTCTGCCACGAAAGAGGGGTGGGCAAGTACTAACATATTCTCAGCGGTTCACTGTCACGAACAGAACAGCAGGCGATGGTTCCCTCTTCAGTCGTGATGCTTGCCCTGCTCATCTTTGCTGGGTTCGTCGTCCCAGTCGACTACATGCTGCCCTGGTGTCGTTGGATCAATTATCTGAACCCCGTAGCCTACGGCTACGAATCACTCATGGTCAATGAGTATCACGGCCGCAACTTTACGTGTTCCGGTCACATCCCCAACTACGCCAACGCTAGTGCGAACAATGTGGCTTGCGACGCTGTCGGAGCCGTCCCCGGCCAGTCCTATGTGAACGGGGACGACTACATTAATTCGGCATACAGCTACTATTATGGCCATCGATGGCGTAATGTCGGCATCATCGCTGCCATGGTGGTGTTCAATCACCTCGCGTACTTTATCGCCAGCGAATACGTTACAGCCAAAAAGTCCAAGGGTGAGATTCTGGTCTTCCGTCGAGGCTTCGTTCCAAAACTTCACGTCAAGGGCGGCGATGATGTCGAGAAGTCACTGTCCAACGCTGTCCCAGTTCTACTGGAGAAACCGGGTGGGCACGAACCCAGCAAGCAGTCAGCTTTTCAGGGCTCCACAAGCGTCTTCCACTGGAACAACGTGTGCTACGACATCAAGATCAAGGGCAAACCCCGACGCATCCTGGACAGCGTCGATGGCTGGGTTAAGCCGGGCACTCTGACGGCCTTGATGGGTGTTTCGGGGGCTGGCAAGACGACTCTTCTGGATTGCCTGGCTGATCGCCGTGTGGGTGTGGGTGTCCTCACGGGCGAGATGCTGGTCGATGGGAAGATACGTGATGAGAGCTTCCAGCGCAAAACCGGCTACGCCCAGCAGCAAGATCTGCATCTTGAGACGAGCACTGTCCGAGAGGTGAGCGCAGAGAACCCCTGACTCGTTCCTCATTTGAACCAAGCAGGCACTTTTCTGCACCAGATTCGCTTTTTTTTGGGGGGGGGGGGAATCATTCGGGCTGACTTCGACTACAGGCTCTGAGATTCTCGGCTCTCCTCCGCCAGCCGGAAAGAGTCCCAGAGGCGGAAAAACTGGCCTACGTGGACGAGGTCATCAAGCTGCTAGACATGCAAGAGTATGCTGATGCCGTCGTCGGTGTGTTGGGTGAGGGCCTTAACGTTGAGCAGCGAAAGCGCTTAACCATTGGTGTCGAATTGGTCGCCAAACCACCACTGCTGCTCTTTGTTGACGAGCCCACGTCGGGCCTTGACTCCCAAACAAGCTGGGCTGTCTTGGACTTGCTGGAAAAGCTCTCCAAGGCGGGCCAGTCTATCCTCTGTACCATCCATCAACCCTCCGCGATGCTGTTTGAACGGTTTGACCGCCTGCTCTTGCTCGCCGAGGGAGGTAAAACCGTATATTTTGGTCAGTACCTGCGTATATCCTATCGCCCCTCTCTAGCCATGATGAGCGTCACTCCTCCAGACGGCATGTTGATCCCAAGCAATACTGACCCATACCTATCGGTGATGTAGGTGAGATTGGCGACAACTCCCAGACCCTCACGGACTACTTCGAGCGCAATGGTGCGGCACCTTGCTCGCCCGGTGCCAACCCGGCTGAGTGGATGCTCCAGGCCATTGGCGCTGCCCCTGGCTGCTTCTCCGAAGTTGACTGGCACCAAACGTGGCGGTCCAGCCCAGAGTATCAGAGTGTTCAGGACGAATTAGCACATCTCAGGGCGAAAGGTATTACAGGACCGCCCACAGACGTGATGCATGACCATGCATCGTACCGCGAGTTCGCCGCACCGCTCTGGCAACAATTACAAGTGGTTACACATCGTGTATTCCAGCAGTCCTGGCGGACGCCCTCTTACATCTACTCCAAGCTCATCCTCTGCATTTTCAGCAGTTTGTTCATCGGCCTGGTCTTCCTCGACGCACCTCTGAGCATACAGGGGCTTCAAAACCAGATGTTTGCTATTTTCGAGCTCATGAGCATTGTCGGGCAGCTGGTGGACCAACAGATGCCGAATTTCATTGCACAACGCTCTTTATACGAGGTCCGCGAACGTCCTGCCAAGACATACTCCTGGAAGGTCTTCATGCTTAGCCAAATCGTCTCCGAGATTCCCTGGTATACCCTCGCCTCGGTCCTTATGTGGGCCCTGTTCTACTTCCCCGTTGGCCTTTACAGGAACGCCGAAGCTGCCGGGCAAGGCACGGAAAGGGGAGCGCTTATGTGGCTCCTGTTCTGGCAGTTTCTCCTCTGGGTTTCCACCTTTACACATATGTGCATTTCCTTTGTGGATACGGCCGACGCTGGCGGCAACATCGCCAACTTCCTCTTCGTCCTTATCTTCTTCTTCTGCGGTGTGTTGGCTCCGCCAGCTCAGATGCCACGCTTCTGGATTTTCCTGTACCGCGTCTCGCCATTGTCGTACTGGGTCTCGGCTATTCTGTCTACGGGCCTGGCCAATGTCGATGTTACGTGCGCGAGCAACGAGTTCACCACCTTCAGCCCGCCGGACGGCCAGACATGTGGCGACTACATGGCGGACCACATTTCGAGGGCGGGTGGCTACCTTCTGGACCCCAGCGCAACAACCAGCTGCAGCTACTGCAAGATCAAGGACACGAACGTATACCTGGCGCGCATAAATTCCGAGTACGATACGAGGTGGCGCAGTTTTGGCATTATTTGGGCGTACATTGCCTTCAACATCGCGGCGGCGTTGGCTCTGTACTGGATTGTAAGGATGCCCAAGGGGAAGAGGAAGTCGTGAGCAGGGCGAGCCCTGCTCGACACAATTATACTATTCACGTGGGAATATTGGCCGTGAAGAGTACAAGCAAGCAACTCATAAAAGATTCTAGGTGAGAACAGTGTAAACCAGCGAAGACAGAACCTCCACTCTTGATCATTTGCCCGTGTACCAAGCCGTTCTGCAATTGCCTCACGATCTAGATTGGATAAATGCAGCAGCAGCAAGCAGCTTACGGGTACGAGTGGTAGTGAACAACATGGCAATCTCACCTTTGAACCTCCGCCCTGGGCACGCATGAGGGCAAGGTGATCGCTGCCGGCCAGCCAACTGCCGATTAGGGAACGCCGACACGGGTGTGCGCAAGTCTATTGGCGGAAAGTAAATATTTGTGTATCCGCAGGAAAGTGGCGCAACTTCGTCCGCCGCTTCGGCGGAATGAGAGCGGAGGCGCTCCAGGCGTCGATGTCGCCAACATCGCCGTTCCCCATCTCACGTGCCAGCACAGGCTCACCTCAGTCACACACGTTCCGCCGCGCCGGAACTTGGCATTACCGTACGACGACTTATCGAGCCATTCAGCACCCAGACGGATCGTCCCCAATCAGGTGACTAGGTCCCTGGCCGGGCTACGCCACCATGCCGAGCACCGGCGCCGTCCCGGATGCGGCGCGTGAGCCCCCAGACCCGGGGCTGACCGGCGACTCGGAGGCCAAGCACCGCAAGATCCGCAAGGGCACGCGCAGCTGCTGGGAATGCAAGCGACGCAAGATGCGATGCTCGTTTTCGATGCCGTCGGACTCGGTCTGTCTCCCATGTCGGAGGCGCGGCGCGCGCTGCGTCAGCCAGAAGTATCCCGAGGACATGGCCGTGGCCGCATCTCCGACGGGAGATCGCGGGCGGCACATGGGCGACCGTATCGTGCGTGTCGAGGCCCTTGTCGAGCAGCTGGTCAAGAAAGTCGGCAACGGGAGCGTCGGCTCCGCCTCGAGTGGGGATCCGGACTTGAACACGGCCATCACCGCCCCGGGCCCGTGCTTGTCACCCGTGCTGCCGACCTCCGAGCCCCTTACACCTCTGACAACGACCACATGTTCCGGAGGCACCCAGTACGAAACAGTCTCGGCTGCCCTGCACGCTGCCCTGCCGCCCCGCGAGGATATCCACTTGATGATCGAGGCCGGCATCGACGTCTCGTTCCACAAACTCATGACCCATCCCTACCCCGTGCTAGCCCAAAGACCTGGAGGTGGAGAGGGAAACCTGGCTGAAATACCTTCAGCAAGAACCCACCCAGTTCTGCTTGCCAAGTACCTGCTCATCCTGGCCACGTGCCTACAGTTTGCACACCCGGAGTTCCACGCCGAGGAGATCCGCCGTCTGTCAGAGCCGCCGCGCCAGTTGATGCGCCGGCTCGCCGACACGGCTATTCGCCTGGTTACCAACAAGGATGAATTCCTGGACTGTGTCGAAGGGCTCGAGTGTATCCTTCTTGAATCCATGTTCGAGGCCAACAGCGGCCACCTTCGACGTGCATGGTTCGCCTGCAGACGCGCCATGTTGGTTGCACAACTGATGGGCCTCCATCGCAGTGGCTTTCAACAACCGCTCAAGGTCATCGACCCAAGCCAGCCTGTCTATCCGAGTTACTTCTGGTTCCGGATTGTTTGCACAGACCGACAGCTGTGCTTGATGCTGGGCCTACCACAGGGTTCGTTGGACGTCTCCATGGTGGCCGAGGCCGCCCTCGCAAACGACACGCCCGAGGGTAGGTTCGAGCGCAAGCAGTCCGTCATCGCGTCGCGCATCCTCGAGCGTAATGAATCGTCAGACCCTGCCGTCATGGACGACTTGGCGGCGTTGCAGGAACTAGACGACGAGCTTCAAAGGGCCGGAAACGAGATGCCCAGCAGGTGGTGGCTGGTTCCCAACCTCGCCAGCGTGGTGCGCGATCCGGACAAGACCTTCTGGGAGACAATCCGCCTGCTCGATCAGATGTTCTACTTCAACCTGCTCAACCTGCTGCACCTCCCCTACATGCTGCGATCGCAAATGCCCGACGCCGTCAAGTATGACCACAGCAAGCTGGCGAGCGCCAATGCGTCGCGCGAGCTGTTGACGCGCTTCATCATGTTCCGGTCTTTCAACCGCGTGGCCTTTTCCTGCCGAGCCGTTGACTTCTTCGCTCTCACAGCCGCCATGACGCTGATCATGGCGCACCTCGACGGGCACCGCAAGCAGTGGCAGCAGCAGCAGGACGGAGCGGGCCTTGCTGGGATCAACGTGCTCGCGCATCAGAGAAACAGTGACCGAGCGATGATAGAACAGGTGCTCGAGAACATGGAGTGTGTCGCGAAGCTAAGCACCGACGTTCTTAGCGAGCGCAGCGCCAGCTTGCTGAAGAGTCTGCTGGCCTTTGAGACGAACGCGACCCAGGGCAAGATGTACGAGGACAACTTTTCCGCGGCGGCGGCCATGACGGAGCTGCATCCCGACTTGGCGACAGACGACGGGCAGTTCCTCTGGATCGGTATCCCATACTTTGGCACCATCAGGATCAGCCGCGAGGGTATCGTCTCCATGGAAGGGCCTCCACACGCTTCTACACCACCGCCAATGCCGCAGGGGCCTGTGCTGGCCAGCGCAGTCGCTTCATCGCGGCCCCTGCTTGACAGCGTGGCGTCAGAGATACCGCCCATTCCTCAGCTGTCGCAGCAGGCCACGCAGGCCTCTTCCCCAGCAGAACAGCTGCCCGGACTGCAGCAGCAGCCGTTTACGCCGCAGTTCCCGAGTGCCATCAATGACGCCCTGCAGGAGCAGTACCTGTACCCCGGCCTGACCGCAGGAGTGGATGACTGGGCATTCCAAGGTGTGGACATGGCGTTTTTTGACAACCTGATCAGGCGTCCAGGGGGGGACAATGCTGGTGATGGTGGCAGCTGGGCAAGTTGGGACGGCGCCTCATAGAATCGGAGGAAATTGCGCGATCCCGCCTTTCTGTACTCTGTATCGTGTATTGTGTTTCGATGGGCGTTTGCGGCGTGGGTGTTCTTGTTGGAAAACCCTGGCTGGAATCATGATGAAGGGATGATGCAACGAACTTTACTTGGTGCATTTTCTGTGCGTTTAGACATGATGAATCTCTCCTCGGTATTCAAATGAACCAGGGGTAAACCCTACACTTACAAAAGTAAAGTATTATTAGCCCTGCACAAGCTTGAATAGGCCTGCTGCGTTGACGGAGGACTCATTGTGCAAACTCGAACAGCGTGTCGTACCTGAGATGAACTAGGAACCAAGAGTGCAACGTAAGGTGGCCACTTTTACCTTGAGCCCTGATCAAGAATACTGATGCTGGCTCTTTTATTCTTCTTTGAGTGACAGGAGACTCACAACTAACCAACAGAACTTTAATCCGTAGAAACAGAGTATTAACCAAACGGGGTAAAGAGTCAAATATGCCATACTCGGTATGACAATTTGCGGAAGTCTATAGACTACCTTGAAAGGAACACAGCTCTCAAAGGAACCCAAATCCTGCAGCGAAGGCCCGCTTTGTTCGGGCGGCCCGGTACGAAATACGATGCGAGTACGAAGAAGTATAGTCAGTGGAAACCACCTCGCCAGTTATAGGGTAGCCGTGGATCTCTACCTGGCTCGGGGCTCAAAGGACAAAAGTGATGTAACAGAAATTAGGCTGAATGTAAGACAGATTGCATATTCTTGGAATCTTTCTGATAGTCAGATGTACGATGTCGCAAGAAAAAACCCCAAGGGCATCCGTCACAGGCACCTACGTAGGCGCATGGCACCCATCTTCACATAAACATCATGTTGGCCACTGTAGAGTCTGTGAGGGCGGAACCATGACAAAGGCAAGGACCAGTGTAGAATCTCATCTTTATTAGCAAACCTCACGGCTTAAAGCCAATGTTGTCAAAATTAGCATTCACGAAAGAAGGCTTGCCAAGCTGCAAGGTGCATTATTGTTGCTCCATGTGTGGTGGGAATGCATTCGCAGGTTTCGGATCATATTTCTCTATGACTGGCACTGAGCTATAGGGAAGGATACTGCAGTGCACACTGATCTAATACAGTGGCTGACAGGTCCAGTGCACCCTGCCAAGAAAGTGCGAGGAACCTTGACACGCGTCCTGCTCTTGGCACTTGTCTTAAGCCATCGAAAGGTGCATCCACTGTATGCTGCCTAGAACGAGAATGAGATGCTTCCCATGGGCTCGTTGAATACGTTGTCGCTCTCCAACATGCGAAACTTCTCAGCTTGAGCCTGCTGAACCAACTGACTGACAGGCAAGATTAGCAGCAGGCTGCCCCACCATGCTGTAATTGCAGCCTCCACACGAGAATTTAGGAAACCACTCCAGCGGGCCAGTCGATGGCATAAAGCATCGGTTGCCTTTGATGTGAAAATGCGTTCTCAGCAAATGGATCAAACAAGTCACATACTTCGCAGCATGTGAGATGACGTGACAATGCTGCAGCAACTCGTACGAAGTACTGTTATTTACGGATACAGTGCCCCGCCGATCTTTGATCTTTCATGGGCAAAGATGTCTTGGACACAGCCCCGTTTGCAATGATCCATGATGGCTTTTTTTGTGACCAGTCAATCTTCGAGCCAACAAAGGGACTGTGTTATTCCTGCGGCATGTTGCCCACCTAAGGGGCCTTTTGCTGCGCCTTATTAGAGGACCAAGAGTCCCAGAGCAAACAAGCCAGAAGAAACCACCAAGCCTCAGTGGTGCTGGCATATGACAGGCGCAGCGCGGGGTGCAGCATCTTGGCGTCGTCCACGGGCAACGCGGCTCCTGTGCCTTGAAATTGCGCGTATTTCCCCCTGCAGAACCTCCACTCTACCTCGTAGCTAAGCCTCCCTTACCGGCCCAAATGAGCGGCTATGGACAGAAGGCGCACCTGAAACACATTGGCCCAATAGAAGCCATAGTGGCTTATACAAGCGGACTTGGTGTAATACGAGTACGGACCAGAGATCGTGGGTTGGCACTTGGCACGCTCTCCTGGCACGCTCTCCTGGCATGCGAACTCCAGGTTGAATCTCGTCGTGTTGCAGGTTCGTGTCTATCCGTACATTCTTCTGGCACAAATCGACGCGGGCAGTTCCGCCCTGCTTATAATTTCTCCGCGTCCCGCGTGGGCTACTCCATGCCCGTGCTTTCAGTCACTACGCACGAAGCACGTACATTGCGGTTTCTGGGTTGGATGACCTCGAGCTCCTCATTTCCTCCTTTGCCGACCGTGGCATATTGTCGCCCTACACCGCACCACCGAATGCTACGAAACGAAAGCAACGAAGAATCACACAACAAAAAGTCTGGGCGAATTTGAGCTCGGCAGCACGCGGTTGCGACCCGTACTCTCGGTTCTTCGACTCGACCTCGCAATAGGGTCTTGTTCGCGCACGGCAATCAGACAAAAATACACCAATCGAACGACCGAACAAAGAGACTACAGACAACATGCGGCGACACTTCAACCCACGGCTTGTGGCTCTCTCCGCGGCGGCGATGATGCCGTCACTCGGGTCAGCAGAGCAGATGCTGTTGTCCACCTCCCTCAACTCTTGTCAGCAAAACTCCATGTTCACAGCCAGTCTCTTCAACGTCGTCTATACCCCCTCCAATGGAAGCGCCGAGATTCAACTTGTGGCTACGTCGTCAGTCCAGGCCAAGGTCGTGTTCCAGGTGGCCATATCGGTGTACGGATACGAAATCATTCGCCAGGTCGTCAACCCTTGCGACTTGCATCTTCCCGGCCTCTGCCCTATGGTCCCTGGAAAGATGAACACTCCTTTCAACATACCTGTCCCCAAGGCGGCTGCGGGGAACATCCCGGGTATTGCCTACACCATCCCTGACTTGGATGCTGTTGTCCGGGTCTACGTCAACATGACTAGCACTGGCGAAAGCATAGCCTGCATGGAAGCCAACATTTCCAACGGCAAGAGCGTCAACGTGGACGGTGTCAAGTGGGCAACCGCCATAGTGACAGGCCTGGTGCTCGTTTCCTCCGCTGTCATCAGCGGGCTCGGGCATTTCAATGCCGCTGCTCACATCGCTGCCAACTCGCTCTCCGTTTTCACCTACTTTCAGGCACAGGCCATTATCGGCCTCAACGGGGTGCCGCTACCTCCAATCGCTCAAGGGTGGACTCAAAACTTCCAGTGGGCCATGGGTATAATTCGTGTTGGGTTCATGCAAGATATTTTCACATGGTATCAGCGTGCGACGGGCGGAGCGCCATCTTCGATATTCGACTCTCTCACCACCGTTTCAGTGCAAGTTCAAAAACGGAGCCTCGGCCTTGCCGAGTCTGTACTGGACAGTTTCAAGCGAGGCATTGGAATACTCCCCAGGACGGCCATGAAGCGGTCCAACATCACCACGGGCTCCGGAAGCTACGTCGTCTATGGTATTCAGCGTGTAGCGTTCAGAGCCGGGATCGAGACGACGAACCTCTTCATGACTAGCTTGGTATTCTTCTGCATTTTGGTTACCATCACTGCTCTCAGCGTCGCCGCCTTCAAGGGAATTTGCGAGGTTGCTGTCACAAGAAAATGGATGAATGACAGCCGATTCGTCGACTTTCGCAGGAACTGGCTCGTCGTCCTCAAGGGTATTCTGTATCGACTCTACCTCATTGGGTTCCCCATGGCCGTCGTTCTCTGCTTATGGGAGTTTACACAAAAGGACTCCCCAGCAGAAGTTTCCATTGCTGTCATCTGGTTGCTCGGCATGACCTGTACTCTCGCCTGGGGCGTCTTCAAGATTATTCAACTCGCTCGCCGGTCCCTCGCACTTCATGGCAACCTGGCCTACATCCTATTTTCGGATCCGCGGGTGTTTAACCACTGGGGGCCCCTTTACGTTCAATTCCGTGCGTCTTCATACTACTTCATCGCCCCGACCCTAGGGTACTACTTTATCAAGGGCGCACTGGTTGCCTTGGGTCAGCACAACAGCACTGCCCAGGCCATTGGCTTTGTTGTCATTGAGGCCATTGCTCTGGCTGCAGCTTCGATCCTTCGGCCATGGATGGACAAGAGCACCAATTCGTTCAATATCGCCATCTGCGTTGTCAACTTCTTGAACGCGATTTTCCTTCTAATTTTCTCCAACATTTTCCGCGCACCGATGTTGGCTGTTGGCGTTGCTGGAGTCATCTTCTTCATCTTGAATGCCGCTTTCTCGCTCGCCCTATTACTTATGGTAATGATATCGACGCTGTTCACCTTCTTCCGCGAAAACCCTGATGCTCGATACCAATACATGGCCGATGATCGAACTTCATTCCTGCAGTCTCAGGCCCAGCTGACTAGGACCGCCGAACTGGATGCTTTGTCCGCTACTGCGAGAGGCGATGGGACACGAGGCAAGACCGAGCCTTTCCTGGAAGACAACAACGGGTTGCAATACTCAAAGGGCCTTGGCTCGACACCTCATGAATCACCCAACGGCTCCAATACATCAGTCTTGCGGTCGTTGAACATGCATTACCGTGGAGATGATTCTCAACCTATCATGAATTCTTCTACATATAAACCCGCCCGTTAATGATCAAACCAGTGTCGCCGTATCGATACCAGCAACCGCTCACGGCGCTCAAGATCACCAACTGGCTAGCGGTAGCTAAAACGCGATGCCAGGCCAACCAGGTTATGTGGGTGGTCATATTTACCAGTGTAGGTGATGAACGGGCAGCCCCGTTCCAGGTCAGTGCCACCAATGCAGGCACCCTGCGGTAGTCAAGTACAAATGCACCATGTCTTCGTTGATGATATGGAGTGGGAAATCCAATGAATTACAGCAGCATTCGCAAAGATGGAGCATCATATCATTTCGCTGGTCTCGCATGATACATTTCCTGCCATCCTCCGCCTGGGCTTCGCTCCTACGAGATAGCAAACCAAGGCCAGAGATAACCAGGGTCCAGCAGCTCCGGGCCAGGCGGGTCACTTGCGCCCGATCCCAACGGACGCCACTGGGGCTTGCCCCGACGCTCCGGCTACGAAACTACGTCGCCACAGCTTTGACATCGGCTACAATGGGCTCGGCCAGTCACATTCCATAGTTTATCATCTCACTGTCCCCAGCTGTAAGACTGCCTGTGTTGTCATCATATAAGAATGCGTCTCTGCTAAGGGCACGTTCGGAGGAGATGGTGGCGCCAAAATAAACAGCACGGCAGCAATGCACATACAATTTATTCACGGTATATATTGTCCATTGGTTTCTCTGTCGGCCCAGAGTAAAAGTACTTGGACGTATGAAATAAAGTTTCTACAACATGAAAGCAGCATGCGGGGCCGCACCAGCCGCAACCTCGGCATGTGCGGATCGGGTTACACGGAAGAGTATGGAGTAGCATTCCCCGCAAGGCGTCATCCAACATGAGTTATAAGGTGTCGCAAGCAGCCGGAGCAATGCAATGGCCCGTGCTACACCCTCTGTTCCTCTCTATCAGGCAAATTCCCTTTGGTATTGATCATGGCGTCTCGATCATTCTTTTCGACCCCTGGCGCGATTCTGGTCTTCGCAGTCCTCGCGGCCTACCTTTACGGGCCTGGCGTGCGGCGAACTGGGGTCGTCTTGGGGCTGTTCAGAAACCCAGCAAGCACAGTCCTGACTGCGGCCAACGAGTTTGCCATCGTTGGAGGCACGACGCACTGCGAGGACATCCATTACCACGAGCCTAGCAAATCATTGTTTACGGCGTGCGAAGACAACGAAAGCACCCGTTACTCTTGGTTCCCACCCCTCGGAAACTACGACAATCCGTCGGGTGCCGCAAAGGCGCGAGGTAGCATCAAGATCATCGATCCAGCCGTAAGTAGAATGCCGTGAGCTGTTGCACTACCGACGGGGACCCTTTCTCACTGCAGTCACAATAGACGCTACTGGCACAGACCTTGGCGCTCGAGAACTTCAAAGGGCCATTCCTCACGCACGGAATCGATGTTATAGACGACCCTGATCGGCAGCGGGGGGAGGCAGTCTACATTTTTGCCGTCAACCATGTTCCGAACCGCGACTGGTACGAAAAGGGCGACAAGGAAGCTCCCAAGTCCCGTTCTGTGGTCGAGGTTTTCCACCACGTCATCGGGTCCAACACCGCGCGACACATCCGCTCTGTCTGGGATCCTTTAATCAGAACGCCAAACGACATCCTGGCAGTATCACCGACCGCCTTCTTCGTCACAAATGACCACTATTACAAGGAGGGAATAATGAGAACCTTGGAGGACCTCTATCCTGGCGCCAAGTGGTCTACTACGATCTTTGTCGAGTTTTCCGGAGCTGGAACCGACTCTGATAGCCACGGAGTCAAGGCCTCAGTCGCCCTTGACAGCCTGCATAACAACAACGGACTGGGCCATGGAAGGACACCGCAGGAGGTACTTGTAGCCAGCTGCAGCAGCGGCGTATTGCATGTGGGTATCAACAGCAAGAAGAAACGTTCCGCCGAAACACCTAACAGCGTCACAATCATCGAGTCACTGGAGGTTGACTCTACCATTGACAATCCGAGCTACTTTACCGATCCCTACGCCAACAGCACCTTCGACGCCAGCGGGTTTGTTCTCAGCGGGCTGTCGAACGCCGCGGACCTGCTGAAACATATCCGGGACCCAGATGCAAAGGATGGCGTGATGGTGTGGAAAGTTACACCAGTGATCCAAGGAAAACAGCGAGAGAACGTCGGTGGAGATGGTGGCAAGGAGGCTAGATGGAGCACGCGCTTGTTGTTTGAAGACGACGGCAGCAAGATACGCACCGCGAGCGCCGCGGTCCTGGTTGCAATCGATCCATCCAAAGATGACGGTCGCCGCCGAGCACGTCTCTTCGTCACCGGGTTCATGTCCAAAAATGTTGTCGTTGTTACTGTTGATCTATAGCGTGGGATTGCTTGGGACAGACGGATGGTTCTCCGCCGGATACGACTTGACAGTGCGACAGCATCTTGGCAGGCTGGTGCTTGTAATTTGCGTCCGGCCTTTTGGGTACATTTTTTCTGACTATTATATGTGTGCACAAGGCCGCTTTCATGAATCAAGTACCCCGTTATCTGAACTAGAAGAAAAAGCCCAGGGTAATGGCTGGCAAAGGCCATGCTGCCGTGTAGCTCCCATTCCAGGGGGCATCCTGGCCAGAATAGTGGCGTTGAGCTATTGGTTGGCTCACCCGACTTCCCCAGATTCCCTCGTCTGTCGCCTAATTACCCCGCAAGAAGTCTGGGGTGCAATTGTAAATCCACTGGAGCACCTTGCCCTGACGGACCGGTCGAGGCCGAGGGTTGAGCTCGATGTCATGGAGGCTGAGCGGCTCCAAGGCGAGTCCTGGTCGCCCTTCAACAACCCACTCCTCCTGTGCCACTGCTGGCAACGCTTCAAGCCAGTGCAAAGAGCGACGCAGCGGCCAACCATGCAGAGCGACCTGGTCACTCGCCGGACGCAGTTCTCCAGCTGCGATGAATGCCGTCGCTCGCGGGTCCGATGTGACGCCCTGAGCCGGGGAGGTTCAGGCGATGATTCGTCGGCGATCTGCTCGCGATGTCTGAACCGCAACCAGCCATGCACTTTCAAGGTATGCTCGCCATAGTCCATGCTTGGCGTCTGGCGTTGTCTTGACCATCTTTTGTCGTCTGCTGGTGCAGTGGATGAGAGACATCAAGGGCTCAGCGGCGAGGAGGGCCCCGTTGGGCAAGCGAAGGTCACGTCGACAGTCAGTGCTTTCACCGAGTAGCGACACGACGGTGTCACGAGATAGCGATTTCCAAGCCCCTTCAACCCCGATTGAAACAGCGGATGGGAGTCTCGGCAGCCTACACTGGGCCGTAGTCGGCGACTCCCCGGTCCAAGCCGACTCGATCAGGCACAGGTCAACGTCAATTGCCGGCCATTCTATGGCTGGTACAGTGTCGACGCCGGTGTCGGAGCCTCCAAGCTCGGTCAATACTCCTTGGCTCCAGACCATTTACAGTGGAGGCTTCGATGCGGTGTTCGGTTCCTGGATGGGAAGACATGGGTGCCCGTTCCTGTATGTTCTTGTCCATCCTCCCGAGAATATTGCTCAATGGGCTTGTTTCTAACGAAGAGACAGGTTCATCGAAAACAGCCTTGCAGACAAGAACGCCAGCATATCCACTGTTTGCGGCCGTCTTGATGCATGGATGGAGGATGCCTCGGACGAAGGGACAACGCGCTTACCGACAGGCAACGGCAGACGCCAAAGTATTAATGACCGGCTGATTGACGAGTCTCTTCGAAGTACCATTGCCGCCTTTTCGGCGAGATGGCTGCCTTTAACATCTTGCAGAACACAACCAGACCTTTGCCATCTAAACGCCATTCTCGCGCTTTGGCGACATGCCCGACGAGACATGCTTCGGGTCATCAACCGGCCCTCGTATCGTTCGATGCTGGCGCTGTTCCTGTTCGCCTTGACGCCCATCCCGGCAGGTATCCTGGAGGAAGAGGAAATTGACGGCATTTCAGGCCAAGCTTGCGTACATGCGGCCCTGCAGCAGATCCAGATGCTCCGAGCCAGGCAGAGAAACTTGCAGTTCAGTGGGTCAAAGGTGTCGCCGTCACTGAAGAAGTCAAAAGCCATATGTGCCAGCCCCGAGTCGATTGGAACCTCTGACTTCATCGCCGCCGAGAGCATTGCGTACTGGGCGGCCCTCACGTTTGACACATCGGCGTCCTTGACGCTCAACTGCAGATCACTACTTTCCTCAGGACTCTTTGGATTCGAGGCAGAGCTACCTTGGCGCCTGGTCAGGACTGGCGCAAAGATGTTCCAGGAGACCACGCAGAATTGGCGTGCCGACGGCGTCCTCGACATGACGGATGACAGGGCGAACCAGATAATTGCCAACGGGGCGGCGTGGAAGCTCTTGGCCTGGAAGCTGACGGCCGTCTTCAAAGAGGCTCTGAGAGATGGGCATGACGAGTCCCAAGTCAGCAAGGCCTATGCGCAGGTTACTGAGGCCATCCATCAGTTCAATGACACGTATCGCCAGCCGCTGGAGGCATGTCAGAGACGGATGCAGTTTCTGGGGCAGCAAACCAAGCTTCGCTGGTGTGGGTGCTACAATAACATCGACAATCGTTATGAAGCTGACTGGCGTACAGATTCACTGATGCTTCATTACCACCTCAGTATTCTCATGTTGGTCGACATCATCGAGGCCACGGGTCGGTACGACTTGCTGGCTGGTCTCGCCGAGGCAAACGCCGAGGCCGAGAATGCTGTTATGAACACGCTAGTCTTTGGCCTGCACAACACATTCACCTTGGGCTTCAAAGACACTCCAGCATACAGCCCCCGCGACACGGACAGCGAAGTAGCAGACGCATCCGCTACGGTTCCACTAATCTCCATCGACCCCTACCCGCACCACGTTGTTGCCAGCGTGCAGCTCATCCGTAAAGCAATCGACAGAGACTTGTCGCTAGGCAAGATCGCAGCACAGTCACACTCGAGCCTCCAAGAAACTCTGGAGCGAACCCTGAGCCATCTGCCCCAAAGTTCCAAGTCCGTCCAAGCAGCAAGGGACAGGTTTTACTTGAAGAAGCCGAACAACACCATGGCTCTGCACCAAGACCCGTACGTAGTCTTACACGCGCAGTATGCAGAATGAATCAGTCCTGAATGACGCAGGGGTGAATAGACGCACAAACCGCCGCACGCCGCATGAACGTTGAAATGATGCAGCTTCAGGCGTCACGCGTACACAACGTCCTCGACGACCACTTCGAATGAACTATACTAACCCATCTTTAGGAAACCCGCACGCCAGGATTGGGCCTCGAGTGGCTCCAGCAATTGACAGTACGCCGCGGCTCAATTGACCAGTTCCGTACAGGCGGCCGCAGAGCCGGTAAGCTAATGGCCATATTGGCGGGACGCTGGCCCACGCCCGTCCAAGACCCCCCTCCGACCAAGATCAATCACAATGACCAGATGTCTGGACAGTCTGATCGGCGGGCAGAACTCAAAAGGGTTGTGGTGGATGCAGGAGAGGAAGCTGGTCTTCGGATCCGAGGATCCCCGCTCACCACTGACAATCTGCGCTATGAGCTATGAGCGCCGCCTCCCGGATCCGAAACCCGCACTGCCTCCGTACTTGCATTGCGGTCTAGAAATCACGGGTTTCATCGATATATATTTCATGTCAATGTTGTCTTATTACTTCCTTCTTGTCTAGTACAGCGCAGTGCAACGAGATGTTTCCCGCCATGGCTCGTGCTGCTAGGACCTCTGTCGCTCTCCTGGGCGCAGGATCACAGGGGAGGCGCCTGGCTTACATGGTGAGCGTCCACTTCTCATCGCACACAATAATACGAGTTCATCTTCCTTGCGCCTTGAACTAATGCCTGGATCGTGTAGTGGTCGAGCAGAGGCAAAGATGTTCATCTCATTGATGCGCAAAGCAGTCAGCTTCAAGCCAGCGTCGAAGCTGTGGAAGGGTTTCGGGCAACGCAGGTGCCACGAGGTAGCTGGGGCCGTATCAAAACCCATCTACCAGGCACCATGGAAACAGCGCTACAGAGCTCCTGGCTGGTAATAGAAGTGAGAAACCCAAGGTACATGTAGAAGTGCACCACCCAGCTAACGAAAAAGTGCGTTCCGGAAAAATTGCCGTTGAAGCAGCAGGTCATCTCGCAACTAGACTCTCTGGCCCCGGAAGACACCATCATCGCTTCGAACTCGAGCAGCTACTCTTGCGCCGAGATAATCGACGGGTTAACTCTGAAGAATGAACGACGTGTACTCAGTGCGCATACTTGTAAGCTGTCTGTCCTTCCCACCCAGTCAATTGAGCCTAACACGAGGTCATCTAGATTGGCCACCGGAGACGACTGGTACGTGTGGTGTCGCCATCTATACTTTACATTATAGTCATACTAACGCATGTCAGTCATTGAGATCATGGGCCACGGGAATACTGACGCATCTTGCATCGACCTCGTGATGGAGCAGTGTGCAGCTCATGGGTTCTCGCCATTTCACGTCAAGAGCCATTCCATGGGTTACATTTACAACCGGTAGCTGGCCTTTCCTTCCTGCCCAAGGAACTTTGTTGTCTAATTGTTGCTTCTGTAGCATCTGGGCTGCCATCAAAAGAGAAGCGCTGTTGGCGGCGGCGGAAGGAGCTGGGACGCCAGAGGAAATCGACGCCATATTTCGGGGCGTGTTGAAGACTGCCAAGGGGCCATTCGAGCTGATGGATATTGTTGGCTTGGACGTCGTGCTCGACATTGAGCGACATTACGCGTCAGCCAGACGGGACATCCCCAGCGAACCCCAGCGGTACCTGAACAGGTTCCTCCAGAATGGACACCTTGGCGTGAAGAGCGGTCGGGGCTTTTATACTTACGATAGCACGCAAGCGGCATGATATGCTATCGAGGATGGGTTCCCAATTATTCGCTGGCCTAAATGTTGAGAGAGACAAAAATCCCACTGTATTCGCAGCGGTCGCACCACAGGCCGCTGGGAGGGAGAGAGCCTAGGTTCCACAGCGCTACTTATTAAAGTCACATCTGTGCTCTTCTTAACCAAAGAAAGCCTAGGATTTTCTTGAATGCCGCAATGAAAACCTCGAGAATGGCCAGGTTTTGTACACGTCAGTATATATACGTTCGTTTTTATGAGGGTGGGCCTGCTGGTGATTGACTTTGAGTCTCTTGAGCAAGTGGCTCCTCGCTTCCTGCGGTACCACGACAGACATGATGCTCAACCGCGCTTATACAATAAACGAAGACAGGTTGCTATTTCTGGGACATTTTAAAAGAAAAAATGGTGCAAGTTTTGCACAATCTTCAGAACGGGCCGTTGAGCCGCGTGGGCTCTCGAATCCCACCATCGTGGGTTGGAGTTGATGCGGGATTCTTGGCCAAGCCAGAAACGTCAGAACTGGCAACATGCGTCAAACTAAAACTCGTAACCCTTAAATCCACTAGCAATCATAGTCACTTGGTTAACTATTCCAGTCATTTGAACACCTGCGATTGCTTGAGTCAGCGAGAGGAAGTGAGGAAGCAGGGACCAGGACTTGAGCTTGAGCTGACCTCCTCTCTGGTCAGCATTACTTCCGTAAAAAACAAGCCAGTCGAATCAGGCATTTGGATTTGGCAGCAGTGCCCCCGCCAAGATTATGTGTACCGTGTAGTCCGTCACCGCTTGAGGGTAGAGGATAATGATATCGTTTGTGTCTGCAGGAGCGGTTCAGTCGACAACGAACACGGTGTCGCATCCCCAAGGCAAGTTACTTGCCTGCCCACTTGATGAATCCCGTATTTTCAATGTACTTGGATCCGATATGGCCGTGGCTTTGCAAGCATCCATGTAGCGCAACATGGAGTTTGCAGAGCTTGGCGCCAGTCTGGCATGTCTTGGGCACGTACAGGTAGCCAGTCCTGTCCATCCCAGCGGCGCCATACTTACCTGTCTGATCGAAAGCAACAGTGATGCCTATTGAGATTACCATACATCCACTTTAGAACAGCCCCGGCACCGTCGTAGCCGCAATCACTTATGAATGGGGAGGTGCCCCGTCCACATGGGTTGTCTCCTGGACCGTTGAAGTCGGTCGGGAAAACGGGGCAGCACCAGTGTTAGTGACAAATGAGACCCTGGCTGCATCATCAAAGTTGGATAGTTGTGACTTCAACTGGTTCATTGGGTTTGGTCCGACAACTGTGTCGGCTGTTCCGACTTGCATGTAGATCTGGCGATTCTTGAGGTTGTCGAGGGAAGCGATTTGCTTCCCGCTCCAAGATTTCATGTTGGCTATTGGCTGGGCAATGGACGGCTTCTGTTGATTCGTGCATGTAGTAAACTAGTGTCTCAGAGTACGTCAGTGGGATGTCGAGGATATGACGCAGACTTGCAAAGCATTTAGGCAACGTGAAGTCGTACAGCCTGGTTGCGGGCGCAATCAAATGGCCCTCCGGCGAATACCCCGAAACCGGTCTTGAACACATCGGAGTATGCGACGCCGAGTTGCGCCGCCATGAAGCCACCAGCCGAAAGTCCAGACACAGAGACCGAGCTGGGGTCGACATTGTAGGGACCGAGCGCAACTGCCAGTGCAGTAGGCACGGTAAATATCAGGAGAAGCCCTAGGCTTATTAACGTGGAAGCCATATCAGCCGTGAGTGGCAAGTATCCAAACGATCTCAAAAGCGAAGAGGTACCGAAAAATCCCCGACTTTACAGTTGGAGTTTGGGACAAAATTGAAGTTGACTACTTTGGCCATCTACAAAGCCAAAAATTTATATCTCATTTCGATGCCCGTTGGAATCGAGCATGCTTGATATTGCCACGTACATCGGTATACCTGGTGTAACCCCAGCCGCTTAGTGGTTGCGAGCAAGGGAATGTTCCAGAACACGAGCTTCGGATCCTATCTCAAGCTTGTCGCACACAACTTTGAAGAATAGCGGTTCCTTGCCAGCACATGTACCTTGACGCCAGGGGTCTACAGAATCAATCTAAAACCCCTTGCACTGAGGATCTTGGCTTTGGGCACAGAAAGTTGGCAAGGTACGTAATATTGCGAAACCGTGCGCGAGCCCCCATCGAACCCCGCACTGGCCGCTGGATATCCGATCGATGTGCGGGGTAGTCTGGACTCTGGAGGATGGAAGGGCGTGGGGGTCCGTACAGAGTCCGAGTCCGTTGGGCCGCAAAGACTGGACAGGGCGCATCCGAAGGCGATCCGACGGCGCTCAGCCTGTTATCCAACCCTGTAGGGGTACCAGCACTTCCAGTCAGGATTCTTGGGCTGCTGTGGTCTCGCTTTGAATCGTCGTGGCCCTTGGGTTTGCTTGTAACTGATCTTGAGGAACAGGCCATCGTTGAATGTGATGCCACAAGTGATTCAACAGCATATGCCACAACGAGAAGCTGCCGTTTCCCCGGATTGTTGGATTGTGGCTGGACCGTTGGTGGGGAAATTCTCCGCCTGCGTGGCAAACGTGTGTTGTCGGATCCGAGGGGGGCACTCGCTCTGTTCTTGTTTACGGACTAAAGCCCGTGCTGGTCCTTGGTTCACGGCGCTCCTTGCTCACGGTCTCCTTTTGCACGGCCGTGGTGGCTGAGGATATTACGCGAAGCCGGGCGTGATTGTCTTTGAGTCGGCCCCATTTCCCCGAGCTTTGGCTGTATTCCTGGCAGTGCAAAGGGGCGTCCGCAGCGAACATTGTTGGTACGGATCCGACGGTGCCTAACGGATCCGACGAAGCTGCACCGAGACCATGCACCTATGAGCTGAGCGGCGGGGATTGTTCCGCCTTGTAGATATATCATCCAGTGCGCACGTTGCATCTTTATTTCCACAGGCTCAATCAAGCGCTCTCTTGAGTTCCATTCATCCTGAGACCGAGTCTTCGCTGCATCAATACCACCTATAGCTGCATCATCGCAGCGCTCCCCTCACGATGGAGACGAGCTCTGTCCATTCGTCTGAGAAGGTCGTTGTACAGCAAGTCCACGATGCCGGCGCGACGCACAAACAAGGCAGCTTGACCGACGTACATCTCACGGACGCCAAAGTCCAGGACATCAGAGTATCGTCAGCGGCTAATGACAAGTTGATTGAGAGACAGGTTCTGTGGAAGGTGAGAATTTACTCTTACGCGAGGGTACTAAGGCACGGGGCTAAGCTTGCGACAGATGGACATTCGCCTCATCCCTATGCTGGCGCTGTTATACCTGCTGTCATTTCTCGACCGTGAGCTCATCCGCAGCCCCGGCGCCAACGTCGCTAACTGGGATAGGCGGAAACATTGGCAATGCCAAGATCGAGGGCCTCCAAGAGGACTTGAACATGACCGCCGACCAGTACAACTGGTGTCTAACCGTGTTCTTCTTCACCTATGCGGTCTTTGAAGTCCCGAGCAACTTACTGCTCAAGAAGCTGCGGCCCAGCCGGTGGCTCCCCATCATCATGGTCTGTTGGGGTATCGTCATGACTCTCATGGGGATTGTGCAAAGCTATACAGGCCTGCTCGTCGCGCGCTTGTTCTTGGGTGTGACGGAAGCCGGGCTTTTCCCTGGCGTCGCTGTGAGCTCATCCGCCCTTGCGCCGTCGAAACATCTCTGGGCGTTGGCTAATACGGTCTCGTCTAGTATTACCTCACAATGTGGTATTGCCGTCACGAGATTCAGCTTCGCCAGGCGCTCTTCTTCTCTGCCGCATCAATCGCCGGTGCCTTTAGCGGCCTGCTGGCATTTGGCATCGGCAAGATGGATGGTGTCGGCGGTCTGGAGGGTTGGAGGTGGATCTTCATCCTCGAGGGCATCGCAACGGTGCTCGTTGCCATTATGGCATTCTTCCTCATATACGATTTCCCAGAGACGGCAGGGTTTCTGACGGAGGAAGAGAGAGAGTTCGTCATTCGCCGCCTCAAATACCAGGGCCAGACTGCAGCCAGCGCAGATCCAACGTCCGAGAGCAGTGGCACCGCGCACCAAGACGTTCTGGTTGGCCAGGCGGAGGAGTTCCAGTGGAAGTACGTTAGGCAGGCCTTTACGGACTGGCAGATCTGGGTCAACATTTTGGTGTATTGGGGTGTAAGTCTCCCACCACGGGCCGCCGTCTCGTCGTATGCCGTCTCACTAACTCTTGACAGATTGTGTGCCCACTCTACGGCATCAGCCTCTTCTTGCCGACAATCATCAAAAACTTGAACTACACGGCGAGCACGGCACAATTAATGACCATCCCGATCTATATTACGGCGGCAATCCTGGCCGTTGTATTTGCCTACCTGTCTGATCGGGTAGGAAAGCGCAGCCCGTTCATTATCGGCTTGATGTGTGTCATGGTTGTTGGCTTCACCATGTAAGTGCCACCAAGGCTCCAAACCGGTCTAGTAGTCGCTGATGATATCATAGGTGCATCTCGTCGTCGAACCCACGAGTTGTATACGGCGGTGTCTTTCTCGCTGCCTGCGCCATCTACCCAGCATTCCCCGGAGTCATTACGTGGCTGTCGAACAATCTGTCGGGAAGCTACAAGAGAAGCGCGGGCATGGCGATTCAAATTGGCGTGGGGAACCTCGGTGGCGTAAGTTCAATTACCGTCGCTATGGTGCTGTCAAGACGCCGTCGAGCAAGACGCACGCTGACCAACTCAATTGTCGCAGGCCATGGCATCCAATTTCTACCGCCAAAAGGACAGCCCGCGCTACTTTTTGGGACACGGGCTGGAAATTGGCTTCATCGTGCTGGGTCTCGCTGCTGCGTTCGTCCTGGTCCTCAGCTATCGAACCATCAACAAGCAGCGGCGGCAGCGCCTCATGGACGGTGCTCACAACATGGTAACGCCGCAAGAGCTGTCAGAGCTGGGAGACAAGGCCGTCACATTCCGGTACATGTACTGATATAGAAGACGTCATTAACCTTCGATTAACGTTTGTCCACACGTGTCTTGCTGGAGAATCCCGCCGTCCAGGTGTGCATGGAATGGCTGCTCGCAATACGAGGCACTCCATACATCTGCCTGTCCTCCCCAACTCATCGAGTTGCAGCATTCTGTGCTCGTTGGGCCTTTTGCAGGCTCGAGTCAGCACCCGAATCGCCTCAAAGGCACTGCCGAAACGTTGAGTACTCGTAACGCGCGGTTTTGCTTTTGCTAGACCGCTTACAGAGTACTCCGTACCGACGTACTGACTACCAACAGACTTTTCATCGTTGCAGTGTGGCTGCCAATCACGAGGATGTTGGGGTAGCAGACGTAACCTGAGCCAAATGCCACTCTCCAAGCCCCAAGCCCCCAGCCATCGATCAGACCGTACGGGGAAAGCCCTGGTCTCTGTGATTGGGCCACGACGCCCAGAGGCGCATCACGTCAGGGCAGATCGGTAGTACGCTGAGTGCCCTGTTGGCGCAGGTGCTTCACTGCGAGACTCCATGTCAAGACGTTGTTGACTCGATGAGAAGATGACGCCAATTCATCTGGCAGAGCAGCATTTCAAGCTGTCTTCGGGTGAAGTTCACGGCAAAAGAGTTAGAATATCGACGGCATCTGCAGGTGCGGCCACAGTCCCCAAGTTGACAGCCAACGTCGGCTTGTCCCGTTGTGCACAGCTGTTGGTTGGACGTGGCTTGCAGCGATGGCGCGGTACGATTCATACTCACTCCACGGCACCCAACTATTACGCACGAGCAGAGCTAAAGATCTGCAGCGGGCATTAAGCGCCAACCCAAGGTGGCATCGGCCAAGGTGACAGTTCCATCCTGTGCTCAGCTCAGGCCAGAATGACATGCCCCTAAACCCCAGCGGCTCGTAACATCGTGTTTGGCTCTAGAGGAAATATAGACGGAAGCTCATCCTCGCCTCCACGCCGCTGTTGGTTCGTGTTATAACCCTGCCCCCTTCCCACAACGCTTCATCCATGCCATCTGCTCGACAATGCCGTCAAGTCCCTGACATGGCAGTCGCCGACCTCCAAACACCAGTCCCATAGTCGAAAACTCGACATGGGTCCAGGCGATGCCGGCGCGGCGACCCACGGCCCTCCCGGGCCTCACCACGGGTACTGGATCGTCATCGTCGTCTTCATCAGCATCGCGCTTTACAACGTCATCGAGCTCAACTTCCTGATCGCCAGCACCTTCAAGCGCTTCCGCGGGCTCTACTTCTGGAGCTTCCTCGTCGCGACATGGGGCGTCGCCTTCAACGCCGTGGGCTACCTCCTGCGGAACATGCGGATTGATTCTTCGGGATACGTCCACTCAACCATCATCCTCATCGGCTGGTGCGCCATGATCACGGGGCAGTCGCTCGTGCTGTACTCGCGGCTGCACTTTGTGCTGCACAGCCCGACGCGCCTGCGCTGGGTCCTCATGATGATCATCACAAACGCGATCTGGCTCAGCGTGCCCGTCATCATCCTCGTCTATGGCTCCAACTCGGACAACCCGGGGCCGTTCGAGCTGCCGTACTCCATCTTCGAAAAGCTGCAGCTGACGGTGTTCTTCGTGCAAGAGTGCATCATATCGGGGCTTTACATTTACGAGACGGCCAAGCTCCTCAAGCTGCAACGGGGTGTCGCCTCGTCCGCGACACGCCGCGTCATGAGCCACCTGATGGCCGTCAACATCTTCATCGTCCTGCTCGACATCAGCATCCTCTGCCTTGAGTTCACGGAGCACTACGACATCCAGACCGCCTGGAAGCCGCTCGTCTACAGCGTCAAGCTCAAGGTCGAATTCAGCGTTCTCAACCGCCTCGTCGAGTTTTCGCAGCACCTGCGAACCGGTGGCTCCATGCAGTCCGCCACTTCGCACACCGTGACCGGCATTGCGCTAGAGCGATACCTAAGAAACGCGTCGCAGGCCCCGGCCGAGACAGAATACAGGGTTCACATTGGCGCTGGGCCTGTCGACAAGGTCGACCAGCCGCGCGGGTGCGATGTGGTCAAGACCACGGCGGTAACTGTCAGTCACAACGGGAGGCAGTCAACTCCGGCCAACCAAGAGCATGGAAACAGGGGCTCGGCAGGGCATCTTTCTTCAATTGGCGACGTCCAGGAAGCGGGCTGTGCGTCGTCGGCGTCGTCTGAAGTAGACATCGCGAGGCGTTAAAACAGGGGCGAGCGACGGATAGCATATGCTAATATACAATGATACCACATTGACGTTCTATAGATGTTTTGAGCAGTAGTCCCAGGAGCTCGGAAGCTAGGGCACAGGAGTGGCCGCATCAGAATAGTACTGGCAGTGTCACTGGAAACGCACAGGCACCAGGCGCGTTGTGAATCGAATACTTGTTGAAATAAGGTTCCGTGTACGAAGTACGAGGTATCCGTAGTTTGGACAGCACATGATATGGGAGTACGGCTACAAAGCAATTAGCTATCCGCTTGGTCCGTGCAAAGACGTCATAGACTCTCGAACGTTTAATCTCAACACAGTTTCTTGAGTCCCGGTTGACGTAAGGCAGCACATGGTGACTTGCATGAAGATTCACCCACTCGTCATAAATTCCCATTAATTCTCAAAATCTACACCCTTGCTCCTGCAGGTACAGGGTAGCTCCGGCGATCCACTGCCACTCGGCGGCCCAACCCGTGGGTGTTGCGGGGTGAAGGCCGAGAGGAGACAGAAGCGACGGCAGCATCAACAGGGCAATAAATAAGCAGGGCAGCGTCCGTCAGCACAGCGAGAGATGGGTTCACAGAAAGGACTACTCTCCATTGCCTCGTCTGTTGCCTTCAATTCCATACCGACGCATCTTGCCTCCATGGCAGGATCCAACATGTCGCACTTCGTCGACGTTGACCTGTTGGCAGCGGCCCGTGACGCCAGCTACTTTGCAAAGCTGCCCGCGATCAACATCACCGCGCCGGCCATTTCACTGTTGTCCTACCACGACGACTTCTACAATGTCCTGGGCCGTGACGCCAAGGCCAGAAAGGTTTGGGATCTTCCCTGGGCGGCCTTCCATGAGGCTGGCATCTACAACAAAAAGGACAACTCGCTCTACATTACCTCCAACTACCAGAGCCTGGAGGACAACATCAACGTCACGGTAGTCTCGCTCGATTCCGACGACTACCCATTCCACAGCACCCAGTTCCCCGACCTGGCCATGGCCAACGGGGGGACAAACTACTACCCTCCCGGAGCCAGTCGGAACCAGACGCCGCCGATGCAGGTGTACTGTGACGAAGGAGACTTTGAGCACTACGCGCAGCTCCTGGCAGTCGACCCCAGCACTAACACCTCGAAGCCTCTATTGACCAACTTCCTCGGACGCAACTTCTCGTCCCCCAATGACGTGCGGCAGCACCCTGTCACTGGCGACCTCTGGTTTACCGACGCCGACTACGGTTACTTTCAGAAGTTCCGCTCCAAGCCCACCCAACCCAAGCAGGTCTACCGCTTTGAGCCAGATACAGGGGTCGTCCAGGTGGTTGCCGATGGCTTTGTTCAGCCAAACGGCTTCGAGTTCTCGCCGGACCTGAAGACTGTGTACGTTTCCGACACGGGCGGCCAGCAATTCGGGCCGGATCCCACGGAGCCGTCGACGATCTACGCGTTTGACGTCGTTGACCATAAGCGACTGGTAAACAGGAGGGCTTTTGCCTGGGCGGATACCGGGTTCCCGGATGGAGTGCACTGCGACACAAAGGGCAACGTCTGGGCATCATGCGGCGACGGCGTGCACATCTGGAACCCCCACGGCATACTACTCGGAAAGATCTTCGTGGGGGAGATGAGCAACAACTTTGCCTTTGCTCCAGGCAAGGTGTTTGTCTTCTCCAATGCCCGGCTGTGGGTTGTCGAGAATGTCAAGGCGCAAGGCAGGGAGGTTTGCCAGGACTTTGGTGACGGGTGTTGCTGAGTGCCAGGCCACTGCTCGGAAGCCAGTAGATTTGAATAAGATCCCATTTCTCCCTCGACCTGGACGCTCTCGGTGGTTCTGGGGCAGACGGTAGTCACGCAACCAGAGCCATCCGAGGCTGTTGTGCCCTGTGGTAACTCTCTACAGCCCCACCACAGAAACCAGTGGACCAGGATCTGGGACAGTCACAATTAGGTAGGAGAATGGGGACTGCAAGGGCAAGATGGGATTCAAAGTGACGCAGATTGTCAATGGTTGGTCGGATCCTGTTCGGGTCTGTTGGCAGATTCCGATGGCAGCTTGGTTACAGCTAGTCCGCATGCACTTGCAAGACACTTTTTCATGAACGTCTCGTCGTAGTTTGGTTGCCCCTCGTACATATATCTCAGTTCGAAGGGGTCTTTGACTGCCTTCCGCTTAGGCTCTTGCTGATGAATGATGTTGCCAGTATATATTTTTTCGCTGGGGCCTGATGTTGAAGCAGCACATTCGGTCGCCAGGCCTCGTCGCAGTTACCGAAATCGAGCCTGATAGTGGTCCAAAGTTCGCGTCCTGCAGAAACTAAAGATCCCCAAACTATGTGCCCCAATTATAACATCAACTATATTGATCTAGCGTTCAGTATGGAGTACAGCATTACATTGCCCTGTGACGAAGAACACGGACAAATGACCTTCCTGCGACCTAGGGCCGTCGTATGATAAATCATCTGGGCGTTCCCATTTGAGTCTAATATCAAATATTCGCGCACATGGCTGGATGCCAGGCTGGTCCAGCTTGGCTAGCCCCTAACGTTCTATTGTCGCTCATATTGTTCTATTCAAGAATAGGCCCAACACCAGCGGCAGCCCTCGCACTGTCGCTCACGCCTTGGTCGAACCAACCAGTGTGCTCTAAAGCTGAACGAAGTATTAGAGCCCATAAATGTCAAAGCTGATGCAACCTGCATTCCCCAAACTTGCATTTCTTCATCGCAGCAAATATTACCAAAATGGCTCCTACATCGCCTCCGTCGCCCACATTCAAGACTCTGATTGCAGAATCGAGGTTCGACCCACTCAACTTCTCAGACGTATCCTTGCTCTCCGAAGACAAGAAGAGAGCCGCCATCGAATGCTTCGAAGAAGCAGTCGCGGTGTTGTTGGATAAAATCGGGTTCAGCTACACCGTCCCGGAACGGGATGGTCGCCTTCGCGAAGATCTCTCATCCTGGGCCCAGGCCAATCTTGTGGGGAGCTGCTTATGTGAGGAGAAAGTGCTGGAAAGGATACTTGATGCAACTCTGAGCTGCGTCGAGAGCTTTTACCCGCTTGCGCAGCACGATACGCGGCTACAGATGGCGATTGCCATCGGGGCAGGCATCGTTGCGGAGGATGGCTTCGCATCGCCCGACTCGGACCACATTTTCTCCGCGTTTCAATACAACCTCTGGTGCAGGGACCCCAATGAGGACGAGGACAAATGGTCCAAAATGTACTCATCCATCATCAGAAACTTCATTCTGCATTTTGGCGCGATCGATCGTAGGGTCGGAACACTGGGTGGCAACGGATTAGCAAACTTCATGGAAGCGTGCCATATGGAAAACAGCTTCGCAAAGGTCCTGCCGCCGCATCTATCATACGTACCCTCCGGAGCGAAGATAAACCTGTGTTGTCCGGATGGCTTCGCATACTTCTTCCGCAGCATCACTGGCGCCACGGTGCCCTGCATCTTGGGCATATTCAAGCCGAGCCGGGAGACCGAGGTGCCTTTGGAGTATTGGATCACGAGCATGGTTCCATTGACGACGTTTATAAATCTAGCCAACGACATCTTGTCCTTTAGCAAGGAGATTCGAACTGGAGAGACGAACAATTACATGTCGCTGCAGACGCGCGCCCGCAGGCAAGGGTCTTATCCGTCCAGTTTCGTCGGGCCGGAGTCAGTCGACGACCAATGGACATTTCGGGACACCATAGCCGAAACATTGGACTCGGTGTATCAATGCACCCTGAGCTTAGATCGTGCGTTTGTCGAGTTCGCCGAGTACGTTGGATGTTCATACCTGGCAATTACTGGGCCATGCTAACGCACCTATACAGGTTGTGTACGGAACCTGACCGTATGCGCTGGAATGCCGACTTCGCAAGCCAGGCATGGACAGCTTACAAGCATGGCTTTATATCCTGGCACCTCAACTGTCCTAGATATGGGCTGAAGGCTTTGCGAAGAACCTTTCTGGAAATAGCGGCGCAGAAGAGTTGAACAGCAGCCCATACATCCATCACCTAGCGCACGTCCACTGAGCGCATGGGAACTCTGATTAGTGGGAGCAAGTGTTCAATGATACCCTGGCTTAGTCTTGTATGATTAGTAGGTATTGTGGACAACATGAATGCAAGATATTGCATCCGATGTTGATGCTCCAAGGGGTTCTATTTCGACATTCTGTTTGGCGCAGAAAGGCGAGCATGTGAGCTGGTCGTGCTTTCAGTGGCAAAACGACAAAAGTCTTTTGTATGGCGATGACTCAGAGGACATTGCCCGCGGCTTGTGCGGGGAGCAGAGTATTAAGTTAGTGGCGAGGAGTGAGTTAGACTGCATGATTCTCATCCCCCAGTACGAAGTAAAGCATCATCAACTGAACATTTACAGGCGATTCCCGGTCATGATGTGTGCCTCTTACCGGAAGATTCGGTTGCAAGCAATTTGGAAAGGCAATGCAGTGGTGCTTTTAATGGTGTGCTCGTTCTCCGGACGGAGTTAATCTCCCTGAAGCTCGTTGCTCCTGTGCCTGCGGCCTTTGTGCGGGTTTTAGCGTTTGCATCAACGCCCCAAGTTCATCACAGCGACGGCTGGGTGTTCCATCAATTCTCCCACCAACAACCTGTACGGGTTTCTGCAAAATTCATTCGCCTCTAAATCCCGAACCAACAGACATAGGAGGAAACATGGCGCGCTTACTTGCTTTCCACCCGATGCGCAGTCTGGGCTGCCTCGGCGCGTCGCGTGTCTGCGCCCTGACAGGGTCTCAGAGGGCACGCGCTGCCGCGACACAGATGCGGTGGAAGTGCTCACAAAGCCCTCCTGGCGACAAACCTTCGAAATGTGGCGCCAAACCGCACGAAGAGACATCGCTTATGGCGCTGCAGTTCTGGACCTCAAGGCCGACATGGCGGCGAGCCACAGTAAACACGTTCCGCTGCCTCGTTGGCTGCACACTCGGCGACTTCTCCGCCATGTGGTTTCTTCAAACCTGCTACCCAGACCTTGGCATGGGGCTTGTCATGGGAATATCAAGTCCGTACATGTGTCCTGAGGAGATTGCTGTGCATCTCAATAGCGGCTCGGTGCTGACATCTGTATAGTGGCAAGCGGACTTACGACGTCCATGATGCTCGAAACCGTGCTGCTGCGTGTTGGGCGTGACCAGCTTCCGTGGCCAGCAGCCGCGAAGACTGCGGCGGGCATGAGCATGATTTCGATGGTGACCATGGAGATGGCAGAAAACGCTGTGGAATATTACCTGACCGGGGGACAGGTTGCCTTGGACTCGCCTGCGTTTTGGGCTGCCGGGGCTGTGGCCATGTGCGCTGGCTTCCTCGCGCCGCTGCCTTACAACTATGGGCGGCTCAGGAAATACGGCAAAGCGTGCCATTGAGATGAGACAATATTAGCTTGGCAGGCTGCCTGGGGAAACTGTAAAACATTCGGTCGCCGGGTTGGCCCGGCGCATTGAGCAGTCTGACCTCTGAGGCACCCAATGCATGATCGCAGGTTTGCTTGTCGCACCAGGTTCTCCAGACTCGACGACCCCAGGGCCAAGGCTCCCTAGCTGCGAGCTGCGACGGTGATCAGTCAAAAAATGCCCTCCAGTGGCTAGAGAGCCAGCTAGTATTGCAAATACTGTCAGAGGCAGAGCGTAGAATCTCCAACGACGAAGTGCGCCCCCCAATCGACGGCTCGGCCCTGTTCCCGTCGCCGACATAAGCACATGCGACGTGACACGTCTTGATGAACAGCTTCGAGATCCGATGAAACTAAGAAGCTAGTGGCTGCAGACTTGGCTTTAGTTCAGCATGCCATGTGATTTACCGAGAAATTGATGGAGCAAAGCCGTACATCACCTCGCGGCTTTCACCGGTAGCCGTTTTATCAGTACTTTCTATGGGTCGAGATGTTCCAAGCACACTGTGCGTCTGTCACCACAACGTCTCTTCCATCTTCGGTGGCTAGAAGAATAATAACCCGCATACCTGCAGCCCAGCCCACACGCCACCGACGCATCATGTCCTGGGACTTTTGCAGTATTCTTGCATTCTGGTTCTTTCAAGTACGCCTGGGGACTAGGATGACAGGGCATCATAGTCGGACGGATTGGCCGAAGCGCTCTGGTTGAAGTAGTTCATGTGGCGTAAGCCTCGCTTATATGCCCTGGCATCTTATACTCAGGCTGGAGTATATATAGAAACGAAACAGTTGGTGAGGTCACACCCAGCTGAACTACGTATCTAAGCTTCAAGGTAGAGGCCGAATCATTGCCGATGAGCCGACGGCTGCATGAACATAGCAAGCACGACTTTGGAGTCTCTGCGGCGTGTGTCACAGAAGATACCCTGATGGCACTCAATCAGTGCCACATGCCGATAAAACGACAACATGCATACGGCACAGAGGGACAAGCGACGTTGTGATGGGGCTTCGGCTCCAATACAGCGACTCGTATCTGCAGCAAGCTGGCCAAGGCAATACTTATAGATTGCTTCACCGCAACAAAAATGCGACAGTTACGGAGTAGGTTCTCTGTTAGAATGGTCACCTGAGTAAGGTAGCGACTGCACCTGTTCCCTGGACGTGGAGTACCGTCACAGAGTTGCAAAACAGTGCATGCCCAGACTGGGGTTGAGCAATGCAAAACTGTCAAGTATTCATCCCACCGGAGTCTATTTGCGGCACCGCATCTTCTGATTCGACAATGTTTGGCATTGAATGAGGGTAGATCTGCGGATCTGGAGATGCCCTGCTCTAGACACTCCACCGACTTCAGCATCACGTCTTGGCAAAGTGCCGCCTGCATCAATAGATACATGCACGAGAACGGACCGCTCGATAGAGGAAGTCTGTTGACCAAAGCGATGCTAGAAATTTTGATGTAGACACTGTCGCGACCACTTCCATGAGGGAGCGATCGTACAATTTAGTCACAGGGGCGAATAACTGCATTGAAGCATAGTTCCAACGTTTAAACACGTCAAAAGAACCTTGCAGGTAGATTTGAGATTCAAAAGACCCATTGGGACCTATATATGGCAACCACGGAGGCGGCATCGCGTAGATGCGGCGGAAGGAGAAGGCAGCAAGATTCAGATCTGACTCTACATGTTATTCGTCAATTATAACATACGACGGGTAGCCTGACAACGGGGGGAGATCGCGTTTCATCGTGTCGGCACGTAGACTTGCCGCTCAGACTGTCAGATGCACGCACGGTCTGTGACTGATACAAGGTAGGTTGCATTTGAGCCCCAGGCATTGCCCAAGCGCTAGCATCCCGATACGGTTTTAACTGCCTTTGGAATATTCCCTACACTCCCGTAGCCAATCGGCATCACTGTTAATATGCGCATGACGATACCCTCGGGCGCGTCCGAAGCGGGTTGCCCACGATGGTGCCCATGGGCGACTCTCCATACCCGCAGCCACCTGGAGCCCTGGGTCGCATGCTGTCTCTTTTTAGCACGAATGGAAGATCACGTTTCGAGGAGGGGTATTGGGAACTTTAGTTAGTTGTAGAATACGACGTTAAGGTCGTATCGGAAGCTCTGTTCCTTGCCTTATTAGCCACGGAGCCCAGAATCCCGTAGCAAGAGGATCCTGTCTGGTTTCTCTGTACCTCGCCTCAAAATACGATAGGCTGCGCATTACTCTCATCGCTGGTCGACCCCCTTGGCCTTTTGTCTGAACATCGAGCTGGATCCTCGACGTCGACTTTTGCCAACTTGGCTGCGCCATCGGCTGAGTTTTGTTCTCACGTCTCCAACCTGCGGGCTTGTTCATCAACTGGAAAGCACACCTTGACTGCGAACCGCCTCGTCTCAACGGCACAATATGGATGCCGCAGACCGTGTGAAGCCTCAGTGTGGTGGAGGCAAGGAGGAGAGTGGAGAATATGACCTTGCCTTGCATGTGACTGGTCTTTGTAAGTCTTCTCTTCAAGAGCGATGGCTGTGCATTAGCTTACATACCTTAAATTACAGTCTTGGTTCTGGCAGCTTCCTGCTTTGGTACGAACTGTAGAGCGAATTCTCTTCAACATGGCAAGGGACTAACATGGGACCAGGCTGCGGATTCCCGGTTGCTGCCAAGAAGATCAGATGGCTGAAGATCTCCCCCAAGGTGTTTTTTGTCTGCAAACACTTTGGCACGGGTGTTCTGATAGCGACTGCTTTTGTTCATGTAAGTTCAGTTCCAACGATACGCCACAAATGCGGTGCTTCACTGCTAAAACCCTGGAAGCTTCTTCCAACCGCCTTCAGCAGCCTTACGGACCCGTGCCTCCCCAACCTCTTCACAGAAGACTACCCTCCGCTCCCGGGAGTCATCATGATGGCGTCTCTGTTCATTCTTTTTGTCATTGAGATGTGGCTGAACGCAAAGACCGGCGGCCACTCGCATGGGGGGCCCACCGGCCACATTCATGAGCCTACACCTCCTCTCACGATGTCTCAACTCCGCAAGCAGCGGCCCAACTCCGAGCCCCCAACAAACAACTACGGTTATCCGGCGGAGAAGAACGATCTACCCGATATGCGAGCGATACAAAGTATATACGAGAAGCGCGATTCAGGCAGCGTATACGACGACAGCCACGGGAGGGACAGCTTGTCCACCATGCCAGCATGGTTCGTGGTATTCTACGAGCAATACGTTCGCCAGCACACCCAGATGATCGACATGATCCATGCCAAAGGGATGCCAGGGGATGCCAATGAGAAGAACGGCCACACCGTCTCCGTTATTGAGCCTCACATGGACGAAGAGAACCAGCAGGTCGACCCTGCGGTATTCCGTAAGATGTCTACAAACATCACGCTCCTGGAGGGTGGCATTCTCTTTCACTCCGTCTTTGTGGGAATGACTGTCTCAATCACCATTGACGGTTTCGTCATCCTGCTTGTTGCTATTCTGTTCCACCAAATGTTCGAAGGTCTCGGCCTGGGGTCCCGAATCGCCGCCGTGCCTTATCCCAAGGGTAGCATTCGGCCGTGGGTGTTGGTTTTTGCCTTCGGGACGACGGCTCCCATCGGCCAGGCCATTGGCTTGCTCACACGAAACTCATACGACCCTCAGAGTGCCTTTGGGCTCATCATTGTCGGCGTTTTCAATGCCATGTGAGTGCGGTCTCAGCAACGTGACACCCCGGTGCTTCTCATGCTAATTTATTGACTAGTTCGTCTGGTTTGCTCATTTACGCTGCCCTGGTCGACCTGTTGGCGGAAGACTTCTTGTCTGAGGAGGCGAATCAGCTTATGAGTGGAAAAGACAAGGCACATGCATTCGGCTGGGTGCTCGCAGGAGGTAGGTGAACCGCCAATGACGATACGATTCGCCGCTAAATTTTACAGCGGTGGGAATGTCCATTGTCGGAGCATTTGCGTAGGTACGCGAAAGCCTTGAGCAAACCCGAGCGACACGAGCGAGGAACAGGCGTGCACCGGGCAGCGTACGAAGCACTCCTACCGGCTTGGAGGCACCGGAATACGGCCCTGCCCTAAGAGGCATCATGTACAAGGCGCGGCGCCCTCTGTCACTTGGACAGGGCGTTGATGGATATGAACCCGGACTGACGAAGCGAACGCATTATGACAAGTTCATCATCACGACTTCGTAGGGTTGATTGATTCAATTAGGAAATAACATAGGGTGCCCTTGCGTCAAAATATTCTCAAATGAAGTGAGCAACTGCGATACGATGGAGCCCAGCCGTCACGTCAAACAACTGTAGGATGTTGATGCATTGAGACGCCGACAGGCCAAGGCCAGGGCCCGACATCGAGAATTGGCGGGAGTTTCGGGGCTCTCGTGTAAGCAATGCGCCGAGATCCCCGCTCGCTCTCAGCCGAGGCCAAGTGTAGCAAAGTCTGCAAGTTGCGGCATGAACGCAAATCCCCGCTTCGTCTGACGCATTGAAGTTACAACACACCAGAGCAGACACAGTTCCTCTGCGGCGGATCCAAAACGAGGGGAGAAAACGAGGGGAGAAAGGTCAGCTTGGCAACGGCAAACACTCTCCGTCCCAATGACACTCCGTACTGCTCACCTCCGGGTGGCGCGCCCGACCGACAACATCGCCGCCCTCTTGCCCTTCTACTGCGACGGCCTCGGCTTTGAAGTTTTGTTCCAGTTCAAGGAACATGAAGGTTTTGACGGCGTCATGATTGGGCACAAAGGCGTGGGCTATCACCTCGAGTTCACTACGACGCGAGGACACACGGCCGGCCGAGCGCCCACGCAGGACAACCTTCTCGTCTTTTACCTACCCGAGTCGGAAGAATATGGAGCGGCCGTGGCACGCATGCGAGAAAGAGGCTTCGTTCCGGTCGCGAGCTTCAATCCGTACTGGGACAGGTGTGGAAGGACGTTTGAAGATCCGGATGGATACCGGATCGTCCTCGCGAACATGGCGTCACCTGCATGACGGAGATGACGGTGACTTTTCGACGGTATGCATATTGAGACAATCTTATTGAGTAGCTGTCTGGGATATCCAATGTCAAAATTCGGCCGCAAATGTCGCCGTCTCAAGCCTGAACCTTCTCAATCTTGCCCGTCTTGACATCATAGATGTAGCCGGTGATGGGCACATCCAGCACGAGCGGGCTCTTCTTGAGGATGCTTATATCGTCCACCACGCTCTGCCTGACGTCGCTGAATGCCAAAAAGGCGAAATGATCGACATTCTCGCCCAAGTCATGCCTAACCTTGGATCTCAGGTCCTCGTCGGAGAAGGTAAGCATGCCGCAATCGGTCTAAGCAGACGCAGCAGCGTGAGCTAATGCATCGTCAAACGGCGGTCCAGAGAGCAGAATACATACGTGATGCACGATGGCAATCTCTCGGGTTCCCAGCAGCTGCTGAGAAATAACAATGGATCGCAGCGCGTCGACGGTGCGTCCGCCGGCATTGCGGATGACATGTGCGTCGCCTTCACTCAGACCCAGCGCCTTGGCCGGGTCTAGCCTAGCATCCATGCAGGCGACAACTGCGACCTTACTATACAAAGATGATGAGCCACACGTTATATCATTGGGAGCTGCGTGGGACTATGGGCATACCGGCCGGGAGGAAGCGGGAGATGTCCCTTGTTGAACGTTGCAGCATATTGCTCGTTTGCTGCCTCAAATTCTACGCTGGCGGGCATTTTGGCAAGATTCAGACGATATTGAATAGACTTGGTTGTCACAGTTCCATCAAGGTTCTCTTGGCCTTTATAAGCTACAATCCTGCTCGTATACAAGCTACCTGGAGCTCCCTTACTTTTCGTTATTGTGTGACGGTCGGGACGCCAGGATGGCGTCACAAGCCATTGAATGAGGCGATTGCTCAGCTGGCCAATTGGGTTGCCACGCAACCCATCGTAATCGCTGGACGCACAGCGCTCGGTGTGTTTTCGACTCCAATCAAGACGTCGCACGATGGCAATCATGCCTAATTCGTACCAGGGCGCGGCTAGCGTAGCATCAACCAGAGCAAGTGCGCCGGGAGTTGAATGTGCCGGCCGCTGCGGAGCTGGTGGCGTCCAAGATGACAGCTTCATCCGATCTTCAGACATCCTGGTGAGCTCCCGAACCCCCAATTCCCAATGAAACTCGTAGCACGGCACTCATTGTCTTGGACGCTTGTCCCGTCGAGGCTTGTAAGGCTTCATTGGCAGCGTGCCGATTATGAACGCACGACAGCGTAGTCCAGCGTCACTGGATCGACCAGCAGTGACACAGATTGCCCGAAACAAGTTGGCTGTTTGCGAAGTGGATTGTTAATTCGTCCGTATCTACAATGGAAGACCCAGAGCGCTGTTGCAAGGTATGTACCTGGCTCGCGACGGACTGGATTGTGGCCTCGAAGTAAGGAATCAACCCACCAAGAAGCGGATACAATTCTGAGCCTGTTTGCTGGTGAAACACATTTAGAAACAGCTAATGGCTTATATATTGTTCGTATTCTTCTTCAGATATACCATCCAGACGTTTTGAACTGCAACAAGTTTGTCTGTGAACGTCGGGTCTGGAGGCTTCGCCTTGGTGGCTGACCGTGAGCTGTTCCCTGTTAGCTTCCCAATGAGGGCCTTCTCTAGGCATTCTCGCCTATGGAGTACTTACATGCCAGAAGCTGAGGTTAACAACCATGTTGCTCTATATCCTAACATATATCCTTACCAAGAAAGTCACTTCAAAGATGTATCTCCAGAGCCTAGACATCTCTGTATGCGCCAGGCTTGGCAGGCAGGATGCTTTGCATCCTACCGAGGATATGCCTAGCTCAATTAACCGCGCCGCAAACCAATCAGCTCGGTAGACTTGATACTCACCTCAGATGCTCCGAAAAAGGGGATCCTTGCATGCAACCCAAACGCAGCAGTTGCATGATTTGGCGGCAGTATGGACTATGAGTGGGCTCGGTAGTTGCATTCAGCGACGGGCTCAGGCATCTCGGCTCGTCAACTGAAGCACCAGAAACTGGCATAGGAAGACAAATAGTGCGAACCAAATCCATTGGGAAGATGCAAGCTTGTTCACAACGACGGCTAGGTTGAGGTGACGATTCCTTCTGGGTCATGACATAAAAGATAGTTCCGGACGGCGAGAAAGGAGCTTGAAGGACAGGTTGCCTACATCATTCAGCTAAAATTTCGTGGGATTAGCCTTTAGCATCCAAGCGTTTCCGCAGCACGTTCATGGACTGGCAATGGCAGGGCAATGACTAGGCGCTGTGTTAGAATAGTCTAATTGTTTTGGGTATAATATTTCGGTGTACGTCTTGTCGTGACACCCGTAGGCCTTAGCAGCAATTATTGGCACATCAATCGTTGAAACTGGAAACAGGCTTCGGAGATGTAATCTTGTTGTCAGTGATGTTCAAGATAATCTGAGAAGCGTCTTGGTAACAATACATACCATAGTCTCCGTTTATTCGCCATTCCCTTCAATCAGCTCTTGGAAAGAGGATCAAACGAATGCATGAGTTGCCTTAACTGACCTTGTCACAGCAATCGGGAGGCTGAGTGGAGTATATTGGCAAAGGTGACTGCTCTCAGTATCCGCAAAGTCAAGTTTTCTAGGCCTCCAGTTCCGTTTAGAGAATTCACCATAGACGGCAAGCTGCTAGTAATACTCCGTCTAAGTGGACGTTTTGCAACTGCTTTGCTCGGCATTATCAACCTCATTCAAGTGCCGCCCGCAGTTTGCCCTCCTTCCCAACACGGTATTTAGTCAATAACACAGCTGCATGTCATTCAGGCCTAACCACGCGAAGGGGGAGAAGATGCCGTGATATCCGCCCTGAATGCGATTCTTGCCCCAGATACTAAAACAAAGCGTATTTGTCGGCCGAGCAGCGCTATTAGCTCTACTAGCTTTCCCACCATAAGCTTTCGGATAGTGTACAAACAGCCCACCTGCCAAAATCGGCTAGAAATAGGGATGCCGAACAGCCAAGGAAGCTTTTCAGACTTGACAATATCTCCGAGTGTCTCGGTAGGGGATGTTACTCCGGTGAATACATACCTACATACAATTAGTCCGGCGTGAGAGGTTTATTGCGGCTTGTGCGCCTGTCGTCTGATAACATCTGCAAGAGTACGGGCTTTTGACGGACAACCGCGTGTTGCCAGTGCCCCGGGCAGCTGCCCCGCACTCTTCCGGATCATCAAGAGCCCTGCAGATCAAGGTATGGTTGACTGTTTCTACATCTTCCGACGGTATAGGATTATACATACTCGGCATTTACCAGATATAATGCAACTCTTGATAGCCATGAAGGATTTCACGGTTTTAGCAGATGTACAGCGAAGATCAAGTCCTCTCTCTGGTGAGACTTTCGATCCTGGCCCGCTCGATTCGGATCTGGTCCGTCAGCCACCGGACAAGGGACAAAGCGCAAACGCACAAGACTCATTGCAAGGCTTAGTTGCCCACCAAATCGAGCTAAGACTCAAAAAGATCCTCCGGCACAGACGTTCCTGGACCTTCCAGTTTCTGCTCTGCACGCCTTGGCAAGATCTTGGTCTTGTGCCAAGTCGGGGGTGCAGCGTCTAACCTTTGAATTGGCCTGGCGGCTCCGCAGCGGCGCAACGTGGCACATACCGCGTCAGAAGCTCAACTGTTCCAGGGACTTGGCGTCGGCCATGTGGCTTGTACCCCAATTCGAGTAAAACACCGGGTGCCTGATATCGGATACACGGCATAGTCACGCCGCGGGCACAACCGGTGACTTGCCTGATTCAGGGCAGGATCTTCATCTACCGGCGCTACGAAAGGCGCCTGTTCGGCTCCGCAGGCGACACGGCGCGTCTCCGGATTGTCCGATAGCTCGTCCGCACTCCATTTGACTTCCTCGAGCGTGTCGAACGAAGCGTATCTGCTAGTACTGCCGTCACTCAAGATGACGAGGCTAACTCTCAGAAACGCTTATGCCATCGGGAGTTTGAAGCAAAAAGGAAGGTGGTTGGCTTCGAATGGCCTCGCTTGCTTATACACCGATGCCAATTCATCAATGCGGCCCTTTGTCCTCCACCAAGCGGGACTCGACCTGCGATACCGAGGATGGTCCCGATGACTTTGGCTTCCTGAGACTGCATGGCGACATGTGTTGGAGAATGTCACCTGCGATAGACGGGATAGTACGAGAAGGCCTCGTCTAGATGTCGCCTGACTCTGTCAAACGCCTTCAGAGGAGATGGGGATGTATTGAGGGCATCTATAAGAAGACGACAATATGTCCTCTTTGGTCAAGGCTTTGAATCATCGCCTTCAGCACTCAGACTCAGGAACATCCTTCTCAATCCCCTTCTGCCCTCTTCGACCTCCATCTCCCGTCCTTTACCAGCTTCCACCATCATGAAGTACGCCGCCGTTCTCGCAGTCATCGCTGGCATCGCCGCCGCCCTCCCTGGCTCTCTTGAGGCCAGGCAGGCTCGCCGCGCTGCCCGCCGCGACGTCGTTGCGCGCCAGCGCAAGAGCTCTGGCTTCAACCAGAAGGACATTTCCTACCCCCAGTACTCGAGCAACTGGGCGGGCGCCGTCCAGATTGGCAAGGGTTTCACCCACGTCGAAGGCACCATCACCGTCCCCCAGGTCAGCGGCGACTCCAACTCCGCTGCCTCGGCCTGGGTAGGCATCGACGGAGATACCTGTTCCACGGCTATTTTGCAGACGGGTGTCTCGTTCTACGGCGATGGGAGCTTTGACGCGTGGTACGAGTGGATCCCCGATTACTCGCACAGCTTCACCGACTTCAACTTTCGCGTGGGCGACCAGATCAAGATGTCGGTCACCGCCTCGTCCAAGAAGGCTGGTGTAGCCACCCTTGAGAACCTCAGCACCGGCCAGAAGGTCTCCCATACCTTCACGGGCACCCCGTCGAGCCTCTGCGAGACCAATGCCGAGTGGATCGTCGAGGACTTCGAGTCCGGCGGGCAGCTTGTTCCCTTTGCCGACTTTGGCAGCGTCACCTTCACCAACGCCTCCGCCAAGGGCTCGAGCGGCACTGTCACGCCCGCCGGCGCCACCATTTTTGACATCCGTGACCAGAGCGGCACCGTCCTGACCGACTGCGGCACCTCTGGCCACGACCTTACCTGCAAATACACTGGCAACTAGATAGGTTCATGTTCTCTGAATATAAGACGGCGCAGCGTGCGTCACTTTCTCTACTTGCGTTTGCTGTCTCTAACTCAGCAACGAGGCTATCACTGTGGTTGTACGTGATTGTCAAATGGTTCGAGTGCATGCAATCATATATTTCAGGTCGTATATCGGCGTTAATAAACGTAGTTGGAAAGACGTGTGACTATGGTGCCGCGAAACATGAGCACTATCCAGAGTTGTTGCCCACTCGCGAGGCCGTCACCGAAGTTATCAACACTTGTCTTGCAGACTGACACATCTATTCCACCCGGTTGCACTGATGAGGCAAAAGCTCGTGAGAAACATCTCGACACCTCACGCCAGACTCGTAGCATTCGGCGCATATCAAGAAGCACCCGCCATCGCAAATCGAGCACTCATATGACGTCGTCCCCAGCACTGTGCATCTAGTGCATATCTCGCACCAGCACGAGTCTTCGACAAACGGTACCGGGTTTTCGTTCACCTCCATGTCGTCAGGCTCAACCTGACCCCCCGAAGCTCGCACATGCTCGCGTAGGAGGGTAAGAAGACTGAGGTTGCCGCTTCTCTGCGCCCACCAGATGATAGACCGGCCAAACCCGTCCGCGGAATCGACACTGCAAGCCCCAGAATCCAGCAACCTCCGTACTACTGCTTCGTGTCCGTTTCTCGTGGCGGCGAGGAGGGCGGTTGAGCCGTAGCTATCTTCAAGGTCCACGGCAACCAGCTCTCTCAGCAGTAGATCCACAACGTTACTATGACCGCGCATTGCGGCGTGGAACAAAGCGGTCCGCCCGTTGTTGTCCTGGTGGTTGACATCCACACCGGGCGTGCTCACCAAGAAGCCGACCACGCTTGCGCGGTTGTTGTGCGCGGCTACGTGGAAGGGGCTCCAACCGCTCCTGTTCCCGGCCATGGAGTCAACGCCACCCACAACCAGCAGCATGACAATCTCAAGATCTCCATTCTCTGCCGCTGCATGTAGAGCAGTCCATCCGCTTCGGTTCGCGGCCCTGGGTTCCGCGCCGTTGTCAAGCAAGACCCGGACAACCTCGCGGTGACCTCTATCGGAGGCCGTGAGGAGCGCTGACCAGCCAGCATCGTTTGTTGCCCGGATATCCGCTCCACGGTCCAGGAGTAGCCTCACGACTTCAGCATGCGCGGCCCCCGACGCCAGACTCAGCGGACTCCAGCCATGGTTGCAGGTAGACATGATATCAGCTCCGCCCTGCAGCAGAAGCTCGACTATCTCAATGTGTCCGCTGTCCGAAGCAAGCGTCAACGGGGTCCACCCGTTTCCACAAGCAAGCGCAATGTCGGCTCCCTTCAAGAGCAGCATCCTCACGGCATCAGTCTTGCCTTTATCTGCGGCCAGAGTCAGGGGCGTCCATCCATCCACAGTTGAGGCTGACGTATCGGCGCCGTAGTCGACAAGTAGTCCAACGATGTCGCCATAGCCAGAATTCGCCGCCGAGTGTAGCGGCGTCCATCCTCGGTCTGCCGCAGTTTCGACATCTGCCCCCTTTTCTAGCAGCAGCTTCACCACCTCGAAATGCCCATTGCACGCCGCCGACTTCAGCGGCGTCCAGCCGTTGTCGCTTGGGTCCCCGACAGCGGCGCCTTTGTCCAGCAGAAACCTCACCACGTCGAGATGCCCCGAGTTGGAGGCAACGTTCAGCGGCGACCAGCCAGAATAGCCCGCTTTCAGGTCGGCACCAGCTTCGACAAGAATCTTCACCACCGCAACATGGCCCTGTCGCGAGGCAGAAGCCAGGGCCGTCCATTCGCCCTTATCTCTTGCGGCCAGATCCACGCCGTCAATGTCCAGCAGGAGGCGGACGACAGCCTCACGCCCGTTTTCTGCCGCAAGCGGGAGCAACGGATGATCATGGACTCTCGCCCCGGTGCTTATTGCCCGCCGGATGGTCTCTGGACGTCCATTCCTTGCAGCCCAGAACAGCGCCGAGCTGTCGCAACATTGGGCGTTGTGGCGGTAGAGGAGGGCAACCAGCAGGTGATACAGCCGGCGGTTGGTGCTGGTCAGGGCGTTGATGTCCTTGTCAGAATCCAGACGCTCTGCGATGGCCACGAGCAACTCGTTTGCCAGGCCCAGCAGCGACATGTCGACGACACCTGTCCACCCAGACCGAGCTGGAAGGACCAAATTGACGAGGCGCTGAGCCAAAACACACCACTCACGAGGAACCACGCGACCATGGAGGGGGATCAGGGGATTGGTTCACAACTCGCCAGTGGGGTTTCCTGACCATCACGGTCTAGTCAGGCCGGGGCTAACATCACTCCGCACTAAACGAGCCTCGCTAAGTTGCCCCTGTGCCGTCGTCCTAATTCTAGCCCAATATGTCGTGGAGTCATATATAATATGCGAATCTGCACCAAATATCTTTATACTTTTGGAGAGCCTCCTTGGGCTTTGCTTAGAAGTCACGTGAAGTTCCCTATTCCCTCTTCCCACCCTAGCCATTGCAGTCAACTTGATACATGGCGGCAAATCGCTTGTTTTATATGCAGTGGAAATGGTAGAAAATCTACAGCACCAATCAAGTTCAGAAAGAGGTATCAACGTAAAGCAAGTACCTAAGCGGAAGCATTGCAAGGCCCATGGTATAGATGAGGAGACGAACGTCGGTGCCACAGTGGACGTACGATCAAAGTCACCGGGAAGCCCAACGCAAAGATACCAACACGCTATCACGCCCCACTCCCTGTGAAAATGGCCGATATCTTCGAGTACGGACGAATTATTTCGTCAAGCATGGAGGAGCCACAGAGTTGCTAGTGAAGTATTTGGTGAGCATTTGGATTGGTCAAAAGGCATTTTGTACGTGTGTGGTCGGCGACTCGACACACACAACGGAGTGGGAGGTCCGGCATGCCAGCATCATGTCAACAATAGGATCGCCCAACACGACTGCAATCAATTGCATGATGCCTGATGCTACCAAAGCAACGTACATATTGCTCCGGTTATGGCCACATTTGCCTTTGCGAGGCTGTTGAGTCCAGCCGCAGATGTCACGTCTTGTCTGCAATCAGCCGAGGTTTGACACTGTCTCGGAGTTGGATGCGTGGGGACTTTTGCTACTCTTGGACACAGATGCCGTAGATGGAAGCTGACTGCGCCTCGCGAGAAATGGCGGCAGATTCCACGTTGACGGCGTGCGTACGTCACTGTCCCACATTACGACGTCCGTGTATTGAGAGCCAACCGCAGCACCATGCGTTTCGTACAATGGAAATCTGCCAGCCGCTGCCGGGAGAACATACGAGTAGCGGTAGGTTTTCCAAGCGCCAGAGGACGAAGTAACGTCATGGATGGCTGTCTTTGGCCAGCACGCTTTCTCCTCGCATACAGCTCGGGTTGTTCGGAAGCGCATTGGACTACATGCATGGACTGTAGGCAGACGTGATACTTGAGGACGTCTCTCTGATACAGCTGATAGTTACACCTCATCTGGGTCAGTCTTGTCATTTGGATGGGCAGGTCTTAGGGGCAGGGCCTGGATTTCCATTGATGGAATGCGGCATGACGCGGATAATTGGCTGCAGTGATTGCACAACTTCCAACCTACCCAAGCACAGCAGAGCTTGCTCCCTAGCCATGCGGCCAGTATCCAAGGCGCGGGGGTTGTCTTGATACTCGTACACGACAGGCTACATGCTCGTACAGGTACATTCTGCAGGACGAGGAACAAGCGTTTTGACCTCGAGTATCCGCGGATCTGGGTCACCCTACCACCCCCGCAGCCCACACGATTGAGGACCATTCTTGGCCGATCGATCCCGGGTTGCCGAGCTGGGCGAGAAACCCGCGTTGTCGAGCCAAGGGGGGTGGCTTGCGTGAGCTGCATGAGACGCGCCTCGTGCAGACGTCCAATCGAGGCTGTCGCAACGGAGTTGGAAAATGGCGCAACGATGCAATGATGAGCCATGCAAGTCTGCAAGGTTCTACCAACTGGCCTTTGGTCCCCCCTGCCCCGTAAATGCGATGCATATCAATGGACATTCGGCTGGCGCTAGCTGGGAAGAAGAGCGCCGCGTACGAGGCCAGACGACATCCACCTGTGCTCTGTACGCGTGTCTGCGCCTCCGGGAGGGAGTGCTAGTGATGCTGTGCGCTTCATACAGAAAGCCATGACATTTCGAAAAGTAGACTGTTCTACGCAGAGCCTTTCTGAGCTCGTGGTCCTGTCTCTCTGCTGCAATTCCTCTCTCAATTGCGTCTACGAGTACATGCCTGGCCCAATACGGCACCGGAAGACGACGGAACGGGGCAGGCGGGGGAGGAGACGGTGGAGTGGAGCCGCTCGGCGTCGTGGAGCACGGCACGGACCAATACGGGCGCGCTGATCCGGTGCCGTGGCCCCATAGCGAAACGGCATCAAACAGAGTGACAAGAAGAGTGACATCATGACTGGCAGGAAACAGGATAAAAGGCCGCTGTTGGCCTGTCTGTGTCAGTCAATGCCGTGTAACACAACATCGGTACGAAGTCTCACAAGCTGACCGCCCAGAAAACAGCAACAGTTTGCGTCCCTGGCACCCGGTATACATAACAACCAGGCCTTACTTACCCTTCGTCCGTCACATCCCGACAGCAGACATCTCGCATGCCAACCCTGCACTCTAGATCTCATTGATCTCCGTCACTGTCACTCTCCCTCTCTTTCACCCCCCCCTCCCAGGAACCCAACATGTCGCAACTCGCTCGTGCCTACGCCCTCTCCGATGTGTCCGCGACGCGGATCCTCTACGACGAGTGGGCCAACACCTACGACAAGGAGATGGCCGAGGAAACGCAGGACTATGTAGGCCCTGCGCTCGCCGCCACCTACACCCTCAAGTGCATCGGGCCCGACAACATTGCCAACGCCCGGATCCTCGACGCTGGCTGTGGAACCGGCCTCGTCGGCGTCCACCTCGCCAAGCTCGGCGCAAAGAACATCGACGGCGTCGACCTCAGCCCTGGAATGCTTGACATCGCGCGCAGAGCCGGTGTTTACAAATCCCTGGACACAGCTGACCTGACCAAGCCCATCGCGCACGAAGACGGCGCGTACAAGGCCGTCGTGTGCATCGGGACCTTCACCCAGGGCCACGTCGGCCCCGAGGCCTTCTCCGAGTTCGTCAGGATCGTCGAGAAGGGGGGCTTCATCGTCGCCACGGTGCTCGGCACCATCTGGGCAAGCGGTGGGTACGAGGTCAAAGTCGCGCAGCTCGCCCTCGAGGGAAAGGTGAAGATCCTCAGCGCCGAGATGGAGGACTACCGGCGCGGGGCCGGCGTGCAAGCCCGGATGGTCGTGCTCCAAGTGCTGTCGTGATGGGACCACTGCGCCCGTGACGGCTGGATCGAAAAATGAAGATGCGCCCGTGCCTCGCCATTCCGGACCTTTCTGCCCCGACATGAGATCAAAATGGCGTTCTACACTACAGGGAGTACTACGGGAGGAGCGAGACAGTGCATGCCTTGGGGATGGATGGTTCGCAGGTTCGGCTCAGATACAGTCCTTACCTCACCCTGACACGACACAAACAATGAATCACGCATCGTGCAACGTGCAACGCTCTGCTCTTTCGTAGATTCCCCGTAGCCGACCCGGTTTCAGCCTCGAGTAATTTGTAGTTGGCCAGACTATGCTTCCAGGCCCTTCTCCTGTGCGATGCCGTAGCATTCCACTGTAAGCGCCAACGCAGTGCGCGTCCGTGCGTGTGAATGTATTATCGTAGATGTTAACCTCTGGCCGAATTGTCCATAATTCGTAGCAAGGTGGCTCGGCTTAGACTTGCCGACATTGCCAACACGAACTGTGCGAGGCACAGTTGGCCTCTTGGTAGTAGTACGGTTCACCTCAACCCCGACTAGATCATCTGATAAGATAAATCCATTCGGTGGCGCGGTACAGTATGATGGATCAGCGACACTGTATCGTTTTGTGGCTGGCAATTAAACACGTAAAAAATACCCTGCGGGGGGTCTCGTGAGCGTCAACTTTCAGCGGAGGGCGCTGGCACCGTCCAATCCGACAACTTTGTCCAGGTTTGAACGCATGTGGTGGAGACAGCTAGGCGGCTTGGCTCCGGCAGCAGACTGGAATAAATATCCTCGATTCCTCTGCGGCAGAGTCATACATGAATGTTGTTCAGACATCCCTTGGTGTGCTCATCGGACAGATCACGCGCAAGTGGTTGACAACGGAAATGGGCGACGCTCGATTCCTCCCCAGCGGCACAAGCAGCAACATGCTTGTGCCGACTGCCGTTCAGCTTCCGTATTCGGCTCAATGGGACCTCACAGCCAAGGATGGCCGCATCTACAGGATCCAGGTCGCGTGGCCGATGCATTGGAGGAGCCGAGAGGGCCACAGCAAAGTTCCTGTTTTGTGAGTGCCATCTGTCGCCAATGTCTGCTCAGTTCTGACTGGCACAGCTATGCCGTCGACGGCAACGCCATGTTTCTCTCGACCGCTGAGGCCGCGTGGAGGCGAGCCACCAGTCCCCATTTCGGCGACGGCGGCGTTGTAATTGCCATCGGGTACCAGCTCGACGACCGAGTCTACAGTCCGAGACGGAACTATGACTTGACCCCTCCCAGCCCGATCTCTCCCGGCGGCTACGGGGGAGCAGAGCATCTTTTGGACTTTATCGAAGAAAAACTGAAGCCCTTTGTCTCGTCGACGGTGCTGCCCAACACGACCATCGGTCGAGAGGCGCTGTTCGGGCACTCCTTCGGGGGTCTCTTTACCCTGCACGCATTGTTCACCCGCCCGCACATGTTTGACTGTTACATCGCGGGCAGCCCGTCCATCTACTGGAACGACTTTGCCATCTTGAAGCACGAAGACTGCTTTCGCAACGGAAACGGCCACAAGTCTCTCAAGAAACCTGCTTTGATGATGCTTTACGGTTCCTTCGAGCAGCATCCTGCGCAGTGGGCCGATGAGGATGATGAAAAGTACAGGAAACGCAGACAGGGTGCGGAATCACGCGCAATGGCTGACAGCGCGATTGCCATGCAAGGCCGCCTGAAGGACTGCGGCCGCCTGAGCTGTGTCGCGATCAAGGAGTACCCCGAGGAAGACCATGGCACGGTCATAGCGTGTGCGCTGAGCAGGTCTTTGACCACTTTCTTTGAAGAGTGGCCGATTCGCGCATGACAAGCAGGCACTTCCATAGCTCCCAGCACTCACCCAATAGACACCGACCTGCCGTAAGCGCCGTCTTACTCCGCCTTTGAGGCTAGATCGGCCTCGACTTGGCGTGTGACTCTTTTCTCGGCCTTTCCCAAGTGGATAGTTTCGATGACAACATCGACAACAGCATCAGGGCCGTGCAGCCCGCTGCGGCGATGGCAAGCAGCACGACGACTACGATATGCGTGGTCAACAAATATTCTTAGCAATATAGTATACTATCTACTAGTCCAGTCTCCATCTATTCTCATAATATTACTACAGAACGCCTTATCCCTCAACGCCCAATTCACATTTATACTCGCCCGCCTCAATTTCAGTGGCCCCAAAGGCGCGCTCGCTCCTCGTTGAAGCGTGCCTTGTCTTCCGCCGTAGACTTCAGGAACCCAATCTCCCTCCAAATGTGAATGTACTTCCTCACCACGACCTCGGGTACTGGCCCAAGGGCAGCAAGAGTCTTGGAATGCTCAAGGGTGTTTTGAACGCCCAGGACCAGCCCTCCGCAGGACATACGTAGGTAGTTGCTTTCCAAAAACTCCGCCAAGAGGGAGGCCGGGTTGTCTTGCGGCGGTGCCGTCCGCACACGCTCTAGCCAGTCTTCAAACGGCAACAGCCTTGGGATATGCAGCGCCTCTGCAAGTATGGCATTCATCTCACTCCACTGCTGTCCAACAGGGTTGTCGATGTGGTAGAAGGCGTGGGGCGTGCGGTTAGATAGGACCAGGTCGGCCAGCGTGCTGGCGATGTCGTTGACCGGCGTCCAGTAGAGAGTGCCGTCAACGTCGGGCAAGGCGTTCAACGTCTGCGACGACTTGATGAGGAATCCAAAATGCTCCATTGGACTCCAGTAGCCGCTCGTCTTGGAGCCGGCTATCTGGCCCAGTCGGACTACCATGGCGCGGAATCGGTCAGGATGCTTTTGAAGGGTCTCGCCGAGCATCCTCTCGCATCCCCACTTTGCTTCTGAGTAGCCGTTCGTCAACACCGACTGGATGGTTGCCTTTTTCTCGGGCACGACGATCTGCTCGGTGTCTAAGCCATAGTGCCCAACGACGCCGATGGAGGACACCATCTGGAAGCTAAACTTAAAGGTCTGGGGGCGTCGGGAGGCGGCCTCGCCGGCGAAGTCGATGAGGTTGCGGAAGACCTGGAACTGCGATTCGAAGCCCGAGAGAGGACGCTTAGCACTCATGGGCCAGGCATTGTGGATTAGGTGAGTGACGGAGCTTGCAAGGCCGTCATATTCACTCTTCTCCAATCCAAACATCGGCTTCGACGTGTCCGCTTGCAAGACTCGTAGCTTGGGCTTCAGGTCCTCTGGAAAGCGGATGCCCTTCTCCCTCATGGCCTTGTGCTGGCGCGAATATGGATCCTCTCTGTTCTCACGGTTGAGACAGATAACTGTCTTGACGTCTCCCAGCTGTGCAAGGTGGTAGGCAAGGTGCCCTCCAAGACTTCCGGTCGCGCCAGTGACCAAGACAATCTTTTCATTGTCTGCCGGTGTGGCAGCTGAAGGGCTCGAAGTTGGCGCACAGAAACCGGCAGTATACCTCTGAACAAGCTCGTCCACAGCCTTCTGCCGAGAGGCAAGAGCGGCCGCGTCACGATGCGCTGGGCTACATTTGCTTGGGGGACTCTGAATCGTGTCGGGAACGGGCATAGCCACTGGCTTGCTCATTGCAACTGGCTGCATGCTCAAAGTTGCGCCCATTTCTTTCATCATCGTTTGTTTGAGGTCGCCCACAGTCTGGCAATCAAGGAAGAGTGACTCGTGGGTAACATCCAGCCCAAACGCATCTTGGAAGCGACTCGCGATGACCAGTGACAGCAGGGAGTCCACGCCGCAATCCGCAAAATTCGTTTCGTCGTCGATGTCTTCCAGAGCAAGTCCACTCTCCTCGGAAATAATCTCCAGTGCGCGACCAAAATCGAGGTCAAAGGGGCTTGAACAGTCGTCGCGTATGCTAGGCGTAATGGCCGTCAGCGGTGTCTCAACGCCAGAGTCACTGGAGCTTGAGCCCGAAGAATCGTCGTCCTCGGAACCTGCAAGGAACCCCTTGAGGTCCTTGACTGTGGGATGCTCGAAAAATAGCGCGTTGAAATCGAGGTCCACATCAAGTTCTTCTCGGAAGCGGGCTGAGATGGTCAGCCCTAGAAGAGAATCGATGCCCACGTCAGCGAAGTCGGTGCCATCGGTCAAATCGGCGACGTCAAGTCCACTCTCTTGTGCAATGATACACAGTGCCGTTGCAAATTTGGATGATTGGGGCTTCTCGATACGCGGAATAGCGGCCATGGCTGTCGTGGGGGCGGAAGCGGTGATGGTACGTGGTCTCTCTTGTGCCGGCCGCTGAGGCTGCGGCCTTTTTCCACTCTCCAGGGACAGGATGACCTTGAGGACTCTGCGTGGGACGCCTTGGATCTAATGTAACAGTCAGCGTGTCTTCTGTACTTGGACTTGCTGGGAGTACATACCGCAATCTGCCCGAAGAATGCAACTACCTTGTCACCATCGAAGACAACGACATCGCCATGCCAGAGCTTGTCTGGTCCCGGTTGCATGCGCGTGTAGGTCGTGTATTGCTTGTCAAAATCGATCGGCTCAAACAGTTGGAGTGAGCCCCAGCCATGGTTCATGAAGACTTCCACGTCCAGGTCGGTGTTATCATTGCAATTCATCGCAAATCCGCACGACTGCGTCAGGGAGTCGATGATCGCGGGGTGAGTGTGGTAGTCGCCGTCGCGCTTCACGCCACCGTAGCTGAGGCGACTAGAGGCCTCCAGGGTCGCACTGTTCAAGACAACCTCGTCTATCGCTCGATAGTCATCGTGGAAGCGCGCCAACGGCCGGATAGCGCGATACACCATCGGCCGGTTGAACCGTGCTGTCTCGCCAGTTGCAATGCCGTCACGGAGAGCCTGCATTTTCTGCTGGACGCTGGCCGAACCATCTTGGAGAGCCTGCTGAAGATTGCGGTCCCTGAAACGTACAACACACCGTGAGTGTTCCTGTAGCTTTCCCTTGTTCTGTAGATTGATTAGCTCCTGAATTTAACAGAGTTTGGTAGTAAACCGAGGCAACCTACGTCAAAGGTCATGAACTTGATGGCAGCGGATTTAGATGACCAGTCAGCTTCAGCGTGCGCCTGGAGGGGCTGCTTGCTTCCATTGCCTCGCAGAATCAGCGCTTTCGAGATGGTCATGTCCGAAACATCGACCAGACTGTCCTGTTGGCCAGGTTGATAGCGCTCGAGCAGGTAGGTGCCCAGCGTCAGTGCCATGTCGGCGTACACTGACGGGGTGCAGAGCGGTATGCCGTCAACCTCATGTCCCTGGACAAGAGGGCTCAGGTCCTTGCGCGCGATATCTGCCTCGACGACAATGTGAGTCTTGGTGGAGTCGCCACTTTCTTCGATGATCGAGTGAATGGTCGTGCTCTCAAGTCTCGGAGCGTTGCTGATGACCATCGGCGGGTCCCCCTTGCGAAGCGACCAGTCATTAACATACTGAATCCAGTAGTCCTTGAGGTCCCAACTGTAAGATGGAAGAGGGACGACGCAGTGGGAGCCCAGGTAGTTGCGCTGGTATTCCGCCCAGTGGATATTGGCCCCGGCGTCGTAAAGGCTCTTCAATGCTGCACCCAAGACCTCCCAGGGTTGTCTGCCACGCTGTAGTGAGGCAATGCATGTCAATTGCTGGCCGAGAACAGGCTTCACCATGCCCGAGATGGCCGGATGTGGGCCGACTTCGAGGATTATGGAGCGATCAGTGACGATACGGTCGCGGTATGCTGCCGAGAGCGCTCCAAACATGTTGACGGGCTTGCGAGAATGGCTTGCCAGATACCCGGGGCCGAAAGAGTAACCCTGATTTACCACTAAAGCGTCCAGCGGGCGAAGGACTGGCACCTTGGGTTTGGAGAATGTAACTCCGGCAGCCAACTCCTGGAACTCCGACAGCACGGGATCCAGCTGCGAGGAGTGGAACGCGTACGGGACTTTGAGGAGCGTTGATTTCATCCCTGAGGCCGTCAGTAATTCTTTTAGGCCGGTCACTTGCTCGTTGGTCCCGGCCAGGACAGTCTCGATCGGCGAGTTGATGCACGCAGTCTCAAATTCTTGGTCCTTGAGAGCCGCTGCAATTTCGCTCTCTGATCCCTTCACCACAAGCATGGCGTGCGTGTCGCGAGTACACTTCTGCTCGAGCAATTTCGCCCTTTTCCCCACGAGGAAGATGGTGTCCGTATCCGAGAGCACTCCCGCAACGTTGAGGGCAGCATACTCGCCCAGGCTGTGCCCAACAACCGCGGCGGGATGGACATTCCAAGACGCCCACAGTTTGCTCAGTGTGATTTGGAGGCAGACGGCGGCCAATTGAACGGCAGAAGGCGCAAAGTTACCAATTTCTTGTTCCTCCGACAGAATGACCGGCAGTATAGACGGGAAGCCTAGGCGTTGTGCAATTTGATCCAGCTGGCGCAGTTCGGTGCGGACGAAGGAGCATTCCTCGAAAAGCTGCTTTCCCATCCCCGGATACTGGGCGCCCTGTCCTGTAAAGGCAAACACAACGCTTGGAGCGCTCTTAGGCCTGGTTACGCCCGTGTTGTTTTGAAGAGCCGCCTCGATCTTAGTGCTGATATCCTCGACGGTCGAGCCGGTAAGCAGAAGTCGATGTTGGTGGTGGATGCGACGGGCTGTTGTCGTATACGACAGCTCCCCTAGGGAGACTTGTGGGTTCTCTTGTAAGAATTTTAGCATGGATCTCAGGTTTCCCTGCAAAGAAACGCCGCTCTTGGCAGAGACTGCGATGGGGTACCGGCTCCGGGAATCGGTGCCCGCCTCGCGGCGTCTAGACCTCAGCGGTGCGTCTTCGAGCAACAAGGCCGAATTGCCACCTGCGGCGCTGAAGTTGTTCACAAAGACTCGTCTAGGCTGTCCAAGACTGCCCCTTTCCCAGACGGTTGGCTTCAGAGCAATATGGACATTGCGTTCCTGGAGATCGGTCGGAAATCTGTGGTTGATCTTGGTCTTGATTCCGACATGTGGAACAATCATGTTCTTCTGCATCATCTTCAGGACCTTTACGACACTGGAAGCGCCTGAAGCAGCCTCTCCATGGCCAATGTTAGCTTTTGCTGATCCCAGGAATAGTGCCTCGTCGCTCGCTCGAGCTTTGTGTCCTTCGGATGGGGGAGGTGCGAATGTGTCCAGAACACTGGACATTTCTGCCGCATCGCCAGCCTGAGTTCCCCTACAAGTAATGAGTGTCAGTGAGTCTCTATTCACTTGAGTGTTTGATGCAGGCAAAGGAGCTCTGACCGCAGAACAAAATTAGGCAGTGAGGAGCAACTTACGTTCCGTGCATCTCGACGTAGCTGACAGTGTGGGGATCCACGCCACTCTCGCTCAGTATCTTGCTGAAGATGGCACGCTGAGCCCCAACATGTGGACGGGTAATGGATTCAGATTCTGCGGAGTGGTTGGTGTACGCGCCGAGTATGACTCCCAGAATGGGGTCATTCTCGGCCAGGGCGTCGTCCAGGCGCTTGATGATAATGGTCGCAATTCCTTCTCCCCGGCAGTACCCGTCAGCGCCATCGTCGAAAGTCTTGCAGTTTCCAGTTCGTGAGAGGAAATGGCCTCGGTCCAGGCCCGCAGTGAAGTCTGGATTTGTCAAAACATTAGTCCCGCCGGCAATGGCGGTATCAATGTCTCCTTGCCAGAGCGAATTGCAAGCCAAGTGAATACCGGCCAAGCTAGACGAGCATGCCGTGTCAACCGCATAGCTAGGACCGCTGAACTTGAAACAATAGTTGATGCGCCCTGGAATGAATGCGCGATTCCCACCCGGGATAAAGTAGGTATCGATGGCCTGAGCGCTGTTCGTCTCCATCCAGTCGTTGCTCGTCACACCGTAAAAGACGCCAACGCGATCAGGTCTGGTAGAAGGAGTGGCGTCGGGAACAAGACCAGCTTGTTCGATGGCTTCATAAGCTGTCATCAGAGCAAGTCGCTGCGCAGGGTCGATTTGAGGTGCCTCTCGTGGTGAGATGTTGAAGAACCTTGCATCGAATTCGGCCGGGTCGTCGAGCCAGCATCCAAATGGCGTTGCACTTGTGTTCTTCCGGGCTCCAGTTGGGTCGACATGTGTTCTCGCATCCCAGTGGAGACCTGGAACAGGCTTGTGGACATCCAGGCCCTGATACAGAACGTCCCAGAATGCTTCATCGTTCTTGGCTCCCGGGAATCGCCCCGACATACCAATAATGGCAAGCTTTGGCTTCTTCGGGCTGAAGGCAAAAGGACCTTGAGGAGAAGCTGGTCCGTTTTGTGACGATGTGCTAGGAACCAGAGAACGCAACGGGGTCTGCTTCAGGCTGGTGTAGATCAAGTGATGCGCGCTTGATCCGATGGGTACAACGCTGAATTGCGTCGGGCGCACATCTTCAAGGCAGGCTTGTAGATCACCCAAGATTGAGCTCCAGTAGAGGGGATGCAGCAAGACTTGTCCGACTGCTTCCTCCAAGAGCGCTGCAAAATGGCGCTCTTCCAATCGGACGCCTGTGCTTGTCAAAAGCGGAATATGCTCGAAGCGTGCGGCCGACGTATCATACGACGAGCGCGAGGCCATGGCCCGAGCATCAAGCTCAGAGTAGAGGTGCGGGGCGTGGTATGCACCGAATATAGGAATATACTTGGAAGTGAGACCCTTGAAGCTCTGGGAGCTCACGAGTTGCGCGAGTGATCTGGGTGGCCCGCTCACAGTCAAGCCGCTTGGTGCATATGCACTGATGTAGGGTTTGTTGGTCAATGGCAGGTTCTTGAAACAAAACCAGTCAGCAAACTGGACGAGATAACCAACGAGATCAGCAGGGTTGGCACTACTTACGCTCTCTTCACAGAATTGGTGCACTGCCGCAGAAGACGTCGATCCGGGAACGAGCATTGCCCAGCTTTGGTCAAGGTCATGCGACTGATCGAGTCTATTTGCAACATCAGTGACAAGCATGCCTGTCCTGAAGGCTGTGATAAGTGCGTCAACAGCCATGGGGATCAGGTCTGTTGTGCTACTGCTGCAGCTGACAGCTGCTGCGGCAAAAGCTCCTGTGCAGAGACCAACGACTCTCGAGTGATGCGCACTGTAGGAGAGGTTGTCTGCTTGGCTTTCCTGACATCAGCTTTGTTCTAGAACACGTCATCCGTGATACCCACAAGAAGCTTACCTGATAAACGCCCCAAGGTGATACAAAGTAGTCAGGGCCATGTCCAGGGCAACACATCGCTGTCCGCTCTGGTCCCACGAGACAAGATCCTCCACGCACGTGAATCGAGGAAGGTCATCTCGGACCTGCGATGGCAACCTGTATATCTCAACGCGGATGGCATCGTATGCTTGAGTCAAAAAGTATTGTAGAAACGGGTTGTCCCGCTTCTGAAGCAAATTCTGTAGGTGTGGCTGGAGGCTGAATGTCTGATCTCCAAAGAGATACAACTTTAAGTGATCAGCCATGGCAGAAGGGTTGAATCTTGCAGAAGCAAGCCTTGCTGAAAGCGTGGTTGAAAGTCTAGAGCTGCTGAAATTGCTTTTTGCATGATCTGGCACTGAAGCAGACGCTATACGTCTTTATTCAAGCTTGATTGTTTGCTTGCAATGTACCCATACCTCCAGCGCCAGACGCCCTACCTCGGCAAGTCCGTGGTCCCTCTCACGATACAAACGGCGACTGTCAGCCGAATCCTTCAGCGGCTGTTTGCCTCCGTACGGGAATTGTTGTGATTTCACCTACAGCAAGGCCACAGTATTCCCGGGCTGATTTGGCCCTGCTTCTGGCCAGGCAGTGCGAATCGGTTCCCGAGCGTGGACCATGCGGAACACGACCTTGCCGTTGGTGCTACGGTGCCAAGACGGAATCTTCCAAATTCGTCCGAGGTGGATTATTGCGCCTCTTGCTCCGTACTGCAAGCCACTTTCGCCCGTTCGAAGATATCGTCGTCAAATGGTAGACTACACTCATGAAAAGTTTCCACCATGTGCTGACGCCTGCCTCGCTTAGGCCTCAACTGCGAAGGCCTCTTCACCGTCGTGAAATCCTGCGGGATTGGGTCGGCAAGCCATTCATGACATTGCTGAAAATAGAAGAGGCCGGATGTGGCTTCAAGTCATAGCCCCTCTCAACTGTGGACTCTGAGTGAGAACAAGGGGTTATGCCGGGAACATCGTCGGCGATTATGGATCGGTCAGCTCGGCGGTCTGCCGGCAACCACCGCCGGCAATACTGCTACCGTGAGGGCGCTGGTCGCCGTAAGAAAAGAGTCAATAGGATATTGCAGACAACATTATTGTCGCCTTGGCGCTACTTGGGAACCCAGGTCGTTTCGCCCCATGAGTGAAAGTAACCACACGAGCACAACCTCCACAACACCATGCTACCGCACTTCACGATGGAGAAGACTAACAGAGACGCCGTTATTGAGAATTTAGCGCAGATTAAGCATCTCGTTACTGACCCAAACAGCTTCCTCACCGAGCTTGTGGTGCAGCAGCAGCAGTACCACAGCATCGGATGGCTCTGCCACTTTGATGTACTCTCGTGCATCCCGCTGCCTCCGGGTGCATTGCCATATGCCGAGGTCGCTGCCAAGGCAAAAGTGCCCCTTTCGACGCTGCGGTCTGTATCTCGCATGGCAATGACTGCAAGCCTGCTTTGCGAAACGAAGGACGGCGATCTTAGCCATAACTCTCTGTCTGCGGCGTTCGTCGAAAACGCCCTTATGCGCACACAATTGCTTCACATGTTCAACCAGACCGTCCCGCTCATGGGAGCAATGGTACGTGCAACGGAAAAATGGGGCGCTACCACGGCAGCAGACGAAACAGCCTATAACCTTGTCCATGAGACCGATCTGCCATTCTTCCAGCACCTCAAGTCACGGCCCGATCTCAACGACAACTTTGACGCCTTCATGAGAAGCCGGGCCGTGTCGCATACTGGATCAAGGGCGGAGTATTTGCTCGAAGCTTTCGACTGGAAGTCGCTGGGAGACGCGACTGTCGTCGACGTAAGTCTCGACATGCTTGACACAAATAATCTTGTCGTACTGACGGTGAACAGGTTGGTGGGAGCAGTGGCTCTACTGCGACTATGCTCGCCACCGCATATCCAGAGCTTAAGCTGGTTGTCGAAGATCTTCCCGGCCCGATCAGCAATGCGAGGTCTCGGGTGCTAGATCTCTCAGAAGATGTCAGGAACCGCATCAACATTATCGAGCACGACTTCTTCACGCCACAACCAGTGACGGGTGCCGATGTCTATCTCTTGCGGACGATTCTCCATGATTGGCCGGATGCCGACGCCATCAGGATCCTGCGCGGCATCATTGAAGCAATGCGGCCGTCCAGCCGACTTCTCATCATGGACATGGTCCTGCCAAAGCCGGGGTCTGGACCTAGAACCTTTGAAGCGGCTTTGCGACAGAAGGACCTCACCATGATACAGACGTTCAATGCCAAAGAGCGTGAAGTGGATGAGTGGAGGGCGCTCTTGACAAAAGCTGACCCCCGGCTGAACATTCGTGCGATTGAACGGCCAGCAGGAAGCGAGCTTTCCGTCATTGAGGCAACACTGGGCAGCGGCAGCGAGACTGAATCGGAGAATGGTATTAATGGCATAATGTAGACAACTAGTGTCAAAGAAAGAACGTTGATGATGAATCTGCGCCTGTTGAATCGTACACTCATGCGTGTAGCGTCATGAAATGGGGATGTCAGTGTTAGCTCCATCTTCAGATCTACAGGTCCTCAATTTAGGACGAATTGTCTCGATCCTCCCTTGTTTTCTTGCATAGTCGCGTATCCGTAACAAAACTCATGGGAGTCCAATCTGCGGGAAAGGGTTGAGAGCAGTATTTTGACATCTGGCAGACGCTACTTCGTTCAATGATGTGCCAGTGGGACCAGTGACTTCAGAGAGCGGATTGATGTTCCTCTGAGAAGAAGATTGAACATAGTAGCGAGATATCATATCTTATAAATACATCAAGCAAAGAGAACGTGACGTCTACAAAATGGGGCAAATTTTGAAGGCGAGTAGCAATCCTGACCCAGTACATATACTCCAGCTCACTCCGTTGGAGTCCATCAGTAGTCTAAGACCAATCACCATCCTGAAGATCCTCAAGACTCTGCCCAGCCTTGATTTGCTCTTGGACCTCTTGCATAGTCCATCTTCTAAACTTATGGCCTGGAGGATAATTGGTGTTCCTCAGCTCCACCTCGCCGTCAGTGAGCACATGGGTCAACGCCTCGCAGAACTTCTCGTACGCATAAGCCTCCGGATCGTGCGACCAGACCCAGCGCGGATAGCGAGAGCGAATCAGCGCCGGGTTCTTCTCGATGGCCGCCCAGTCGGTGTGCTGCTTCAGCTGCTGGTTGACGAACCCCATTTTCTGCCCGCACGACACCCTCTGGAAGCGCAGCTTGTTGTACGCCTTGGTCGCATTCGCCGCCTGAGACTTTCCGGCAAGCTGTAGACAGATGGCCAGCGTGACTCCATCCTCGATGGCTTGGGTAGCACCGTTCCCAGACGTCGGCAGAAAGGCGTGCGCGGCATCACCCAGCTGGACGACTCGTCCGCCGGGGGAGGTCCACTGCTCGTGGGGATCTCGGAACTTGAGCTGCCAGTTGACGACGGAACCCTTTGGCGCCGTTCTGATGAATGCTGCTATGGCCGGGTGGACAGCTGCGTTCTTCCCCATCACCTCAACTACTTCGGCTGGATCGACGTCTGGGACCCAAGACTCGCTGGCCGAGTCGTCATGCTGCAAGAATCGTGTAAGGAACCCAGCCCATGGCAAGAGACAGGGAAATTTGACTCACCGAGTGGATGAAGCTCCAGAAAGCTGTATCTTTGGTGAGTGCAACCATCGCATGAGCGCCATTCCTGCCATGCGTTAGCCACTGAGAACATTGTTCTGCGGAGAGACTTACCCAAGCCAGAACTGCCATATCGGCTGCTCATCGGTCTTGAACTTCCACATCTCCTGCACGGTTGGGTCGCGCAATGCGTACTCAACAGGAAACCCTGCCCTATAAATTGCCTTCCCACTGGTCTTCAGCTCCTTGGGCATGCCCGGCACGATAGTGTCGGACTTGGTCCGGAGCCCATCGGCCGCAACGACGATATCAGCAGTGCGCTTTTCGCCATTCTCGAGAACGACGCCTCCAACACCCTGCTCGAGGTCTTCCCAGTACTCGACAACCTTCTTGCCCCATTCAACCGTCAGGCCGATGCGTTCGACCTGGTTCAAGAATGCCCGGTAGAGCTTGATGCGGCTATGGGCATTGACGGAAGGGAAACCTCTTCGACTGGCAAGGTGCTCCGGATCGTTGAACATGGGCGGCGCCGGGCCATATATACGCTCGCCCGTTTGCTTGTAGTACGACATGGCGACGTCGTACTGGTTTTCCTCGATCTCGTAGCCCATGTCAGGCCAGTGGCGGAGGAGCAAGATGGCACTCGGCTGGATCTGGACGTTGTCGCCAGTCCAGACGGGCCCCGGGCTTCGATCCATGATGCGGACGTTGTGTCCTTTGCGCCAGCACTCCAAGGCGCAGGTCAGGCCGCCCAAGCCGGCGCCCGCGATGAGGACGTTGATGCCAGTCTCGGGGTACCGCATGACCGTGGCGTCGATTCCTCTCTTTGCCGCATCTTCAAGTCGATCTTTTGCAATGCTTGGGCGCGTTCCATTGAGATGCGCTCCATTGAGATGCCTACCGTTCGGCTGCGTGTCAACTGGATCCATGTTGCTTGGCTGCGTGCTGAGAGAAGCAAACTTCAAAAACTGATGTTACAGAGCGGTACTAGACGCGCTGAATGAATCGTAACGATAGTAGAATCACTGTAGGTGAGATGCTCAAACGATGGATGAGCCGCTTACCACTGATTGGTATGGCGCTTATACATGAGCCGCTCACCCCCAATACCGGTATGCATTCGTACGATGAGCCCTTCCAACATGTTCAGTTCCAATTCCAGTCGGCTGTGGCCCTGGCTGGGAGTCCGGGACTGCCACGGGGTTGAACCGCCGACGCGTTCGCCGGCGTCATGCCCGAGAGGACGCCGATGCAACCCTCACGTCAGCCCCAGCCATACGGACGCCACAACACAGAAACTCTATCGAGACCACTGTAGGTAGCCTGGAGTTTTCCGAATCAGCCGCACGGCTTTGGTCGTAGCCTTCAGCTGCAGTGGGTGTCTGGCCGCTGGGCGATAGATTACAGCTTGACGGGCAATGAGATCTGCAGCGTGAATCCTACGGCTCTCCTCAGTCAAGGCACTCTCCTTCACAAGTCTCAACTTCACGAGGATGGCAACTCACACAGCAGCCTGGATACCAAGCAAGCATGCGGCGCTGGAGGTTGGCCCTGCTGAGACACCAACACCAGGACCAGGGGAACTTCTAGTCAAGGTCAAGATCATCGCCTTCAGCCCGATTGAATCCAAACACCAAACGTGAGCATCTTCCCACCGCAGCATGGTCGTCCAATTTCTGATGCCCGCCCAGGTACGAAGTTCACCCTCTTTCCTACCCCAACATCTTGGGTCTTTCCTTTGCCGGGGCTGTTGAAAGCATTGGCGCAGACGTCAAAGGCTTTTCGAAAGGCGACAGTGTAGCCGTCGTCCGCCCTCACAGCAAGTTGAAAGACCCAAGATTCGGCGCCTTCCAGCAGTATGCACTTTGCTGTGCCGACACCACTGCCAAACTGCCCACCAGCGCAATGCTGGAGTCTGGCGCTTCCGCAGTTCTCAACCTTGGCACAGTCACAGCCGCCTGCTCCTTTTTTCTCGGGCTTGACAGGCCGAGCCTTGATGGCCCCAAGGCGCCGACTGGCAAAAGAGTCCTTGTCTATGGCGGGTCAAGCTCCTGCGGAGGGCTTGCAGTGAGGTATGCTACGGCCGCCGGGTATCAAGTGGTTACCACTTCTTCTCCCAAAAACCATGACTATGTCGCATCTTTGGGCCAGGTCGCGGTCATCAACCATTGTCAGTCTTCTGAGGAAGTGATTGCCGATTTGCGGGCCCAGGGCCCATACTACCGAATACTGGACACCATCGGCGTCCCATCAGTCACCGACATCATAGCAGGGTATCTCAGCAGCACGGGCGGCGGTACTTACAACACTCTAGTTCCAGTCCTGCCTGGCGCAAAGCCAATTCCAGACAATGTCGAGTGCAGATTCGAGTCCTACAGCTGGATCTTCGAGAAGCCAGAGCACGAAAAGTTCAGGAAGTGGTACTATGACGTCCTGCTGCCCCAGGGGCTTGCTTCCGCAGTCATTATACCCACACGGTCGCAGTGGATCAACGGTGGCCTTGAGAACGCTCAACACGCGCTGGATCTCATGGGCCGTGGTGAAGTGAGCGGGCATAAACTCATGATGGATCCCTGGGAGTGAGCTATGACGGATGCCAAGTCTCCTCAGACGAAACAAGTACAATCATTGCTACATGGGCTCACTTATCACTTTGTGAGGTCATCTCCAGAGTGTTGCATCTTCATTTTTGTCTACTAACCCTGTAATACCTTGGGGTCAAGTCGACATGGAAGCCTCGGTAGCTCTTCAACGTTCCCAGGCTTGTCTGACGATTCAAGGCCAGACAACGGGCACTAGATGCCTCGGCTGGTATTCGAAAGCATTTAGTCTTTCATGTCGCAATGGCTATTTAATACTGAATACCGGGTGTGTCCGCAATCCTGAATATATACTTGACCGCGCTGGCGGTGCCATTCTTCAAATTCGTGAGGCCCTTCTCCACACCCTCCAATCCGCCTGGTATGATCTCCTGCGGTTGTGCTCTGAACCAGCCCTCCTCGAGCCCTTTGCTAAGGTACCTCGAGTATACATAGCCAAAGTCCTTGAGATCCTCGTGTATACTCGCCACCGTCGTCACGGACTTTTGGATCGTCTTCGGAATGTCCGAATAGCTTGCCGCCGGTACTATCAGCGTGATCTTGCCGGTCTGGCGATCCAAGACCTCGCAGATGGTCTGGTACGAGCCCTCCTCGGACACGGCGTCAAAGGCATATTCAAGTGTGGCCCCGTTGAGACTGGCCTTGATATCTTGGGCCACAGCGTCGTGTCCTTTTCGGTAGTCGATGACGGTGTCGCCCTTGCTTCTGTCAATCAGCTTCTCGACGTGCGCCTGTGCTCGACCGGCGACGCAGATGAGGGGATGGATGTTGGAGCGTCTGGCGAGCTGAACGGCATAAGAGCCGACCGCTGAAGAGGCGCCCCAAATGACGAGCGGGATCTTCTGAGAATCCGGTACGGGCAGCCACGGCTCCGGAAGACGAAGGCGACTGTAAAGGCCGACTGCAGAGGTCAGGGCGGCGAGAGGTACGGCAGCGCCCTCTGAAGCAGTCGAGTCAGTTACGATGCATGGCACGCATGTGATGTGTAGTCTACGTGCCTTCAAATGAAGTGCCATCGGGCAGGCGAAAGGTGGTGTACGCCCAACTGAGGCCGTACTCGGCATAACTTCCACCTGGCTGCTTCATCTCGTGGAAGGCTGCGACACGGTCGCCGGGCTTGAACTCGGAGACGCCCTCACCCACCTCGTGTACAATGCCGGAGATGTCGTCGCCCTGGTTGCCCGTCCCCTTCGAGCCCCAATACTCGGGTCGTTTCCTTGAACGGCGGAACTCAACTTCGCACCGACAGGCGTGCTAGCGACGCGGTCAAGGGACACTTACCAGTCTTTGGGATTGCTACCAGAGAAGATGACCTTGGTCACAACCTGTCCAGGGCCTGGTTTTGGCACCGGGCTGTCAACAATCTGGACCTTTGGTCCTCTGGACACAATAGCTTCCTTCATAGTGCTTGCCGCTCTGATTTGACCCGACAGTGCCAAAAGTCTACTTGACGCGGCCGACATGGAAAACCGAGGCAACATTTCGTGACATGCACGAGAGCTGTGGAAAGCATGACAGTCAAGCCTCACCAACTTCGAACGAAGTACTGTGCAGCTCCAAAAGCCGAGAGCCGAGTGCAACCTCATGCTCGGCCTCTGTTGAAGAGCGAGCGCGAGGTGGTCTCCACAGAGCGCTCCCCACTGACTGGAACAATTGCTCCCTCACAAGTACTCGTACGGAGTACATCATGATGAGCCAACGACGGGGGTTCCTATTAATTGATTACGGCCCAGTGCGCAGGGGCCAGGGTCGTCCTGGGGGTTGCGCCGGGCATCCTTGTTCCCGTCGACCCATGTCCATGCACCACTTCCACGATTCGTGAGACATCCAGCCACGTCTTCAGGGCTGAGCTAGCCTGGATGAGCAGTTCGAGTAAACATGGCTGCGGATCCTGATCCATTGTGCCAATGTGCCCGAGAGCTGCCATGTCAACCTCTACCAGGCGGGACACTCCTATGGTCATTGCGAGGGGGCAAGGAGCATCATGTGTGTTGTCACAGCGTGCGCGTGATGGGACCAGCAGGATGTCTAGTCGCGGTATATTTCTAGCTGGACGAGCGCCTACGACAGCAGAGTGCCTCCCGTGGTCTCGACCACGCTGCCCGAAGCGTTCTTGTCCTTCATCAGATACAGATAGGCCTCCACCACATCCTCAACCTGGCCGATTGTCCCGGTGGTCATCCTCCCCTTGAGACGAGCCGTCACGCTGTCCCAGTAGCCAATCTTCTTCACGTGGCTCCAGATCTCCGTGTCGGTCGGCCCCAGGGCGACCGCGTTGACCCTGATGGGCGCCAGGTCGACAGCTAGGCCGCGGGTCATGCCACGCAGGCCTGACAGGTAGGCCTGCATGACGCTCCAGTCCTTGGAGACGTGCTCGGTCGCGCCGCCAGTGGTCATGGTGAAGGACGACGAAGTCCCCTCGTTCAGGTGCTTGCGGAGTTGCTGGGCCACGACGAGCGGGGCGAAGAAGCGCACCGTTCCGGCCTGCCTGATGGCATCCAGCTTGAGCTCCTCGAGCTTTCCCACGAGGAGGGCATCGCCCGCCGTGAAGACGACGTGGTCGAGCTTCCCGTCCTTGGCCGCCTCGCCGAAGAGCTTCTCGACCTCCGAGGTGAGCGTGTCCGGAGAGGCCAGGTTGCAGGGGAAGCCCTGGAGCTTGGCCTTGCCAGAGGCGTTGCTGCTCTGCAAACGCTCCAGGGCGTTGGAGATCTTGTCCGACGAGGAGGAGGAGATGATGACGGACGAGGCGCCGTTTTGGAGAGCAGCCTCTGCGACGCCGAAGCCGATTCCAGAGGTCCCACCGATGACTAGGACGCGCTTGCCCGCAAGCTTCGAAACATATTTGCCCACTGTGGCGGCCATTGTCGCTGATGTCGGGTGGATGGTGTTTTGGTTATGGAAGTGAAGAAAATGTGCTTTCTTGCTAGCAGTTGCAATAGTACCCCAACTTATAATAGGTAATCTGTAAGCATTTAGCTACCAAGTAGTCCGTACTCCGTACACGGCCGTTCACCAGAGCGGCCGTTGACACCTGGGCCTGCTCGGAACTTCGCGCTTCGGACATTGTTGTTGGTTCCGTGCAAGGGCCCACCGGCATACAGGGTGTTGGTTGAGGCTTTTTGCAACGTTCTCCAAAAAGGGTCGATTCGTGCGGCTGACACCGTCAGACGCCAACCGCCGACGATGCCCGGCCGAAGCCCGCTGGGGGCGATTGTCGTGTACGAGTATGCTGTGATGGACCTTGACCGGTCATCAGGCGATCGACAATTAGTTGACGCCCCCTCCCCCGGCCCTGCAAGGGTCCAAGCCAAGCCTCAACGGCACCCAGTAAAGCCTGGTAAATCCCAATTGGTATGGACCGGACGCCTCTCCACCCTCGATTCGTAGATCAGCTTGGGAGTCTGATGGCACGCAGTGAGTCGGACGCAACTCGTGCCGTCGCAACATGGGTGTATGCCTTCGTTTCGAATACCTCCAAGGCTCAACCAGACTGGGCCGCCGAGGACTTAATGCTCTCGTAGGCCTTGCGCCTGGGAAAGCGCTACAGCGTAGTATTGTAGCGTGGCATTGTTGGCTCTATGCCCGCGAGGTTGCCGAGTCCTGATTCTTGAGTCTTGACCCAACGGATCTTCTGCCTGTAGCACGGACAGAAGGCCGCAAGCCACTATATCGGATTTAACCTCGCGTGCGGAGCTAAAGAAGGTTGAATCTAATCTGCCGCTCGCCCTTGTTTTACTGCCGGAAAGCCCGAGCCGGCAAATGCTCTCGAGCCTCATAGTCCATAGACGTAAAGCCATCGTCTTTATTGCGCCCAAGACGTCGTCGTGTGAAATTTTAATAAGACGTCGCACTACGGTCACTACCTGTCATGGCGCCAAAGCCCCTCTTCACGTTGGGGGACGGAAACTCTCAGGAGTCTCAGCAGAGCGATGAGAAGAGCCACGAGACGCCGAGCGTTCGCGCAACGGCAGACAGCAGCGAACCGACTCGCAACTCCGCGGGCCTCGATGATTTCCCAGACGGCGGCCTGCGGGCATGGTCCGTTGTCGCGGGAGCATGGGCTGCCAACATGTGCAGCTTCGGATGGATCAACTGTGAGGCGTGTTGCCTGCCTACCTTGAGGGCGAGCGCTGACGTCGTCGCTGCGCAAAGGCATAGGGGTGTTCCAGGCCTACTACCAGAATAACTATCTTCAGGGCTACTCCACGAGCGCCATCTCATGGATCGCGTCGCTGGAGCTGGCCATTCTCTTCGGTGGCGCAAGTCAAGCCCCTGACGGAACGATGCCGACTTGGAGGGCTTACTAGTTCATCACAGGGATTCTTTATCGGTCGAATCTACGACAAGTACGGGCCGCGATGGCTCATGCTTTTCGGCACGTTCATGCATGTGTTTGGGCTGATGATGGCCTCGGTCTCGACCAAATACTACCAGATCGTCCTGTCGCAGGGCATATGCAGCCCCATCGGGATCTGCTGTCTATTCACATCGGGTGCGTGCCACGCTGCCGTGCGTAGATTGTGGACTCTAACCCGTGCCTAGCCATCGGCTGCGTGTCAACATGGTTTCGACGAAGAAGGGGTCTCGCCATGGGCATCGTCAGCGGCGGCTCGAGCTTGGGCGGCGTCTTCCTCCCCATCATGTTCAACCGCCTGATCGCCGAGATTGGCTTTCCATGGGCTATGTAAGTGGCCAGCAAGATATCGAGCCCGGGGAGCCGCAGCTGACTTTTCCAGGCGGGCTTGCGCATTCCTCATCTTGGGCTTGCTCATCTTCGCCAACCTGACCATTGTTTCGCGCCTACCACCGTCACCCGCCCCGCTGCCTCTCAAGGGCTTCTTCAAGCCCTTTACCGAGCTTGCATACGTCCTCACCGTCGCCTCGGCTTTTGTGTACTTCCTTGGCCTCTTCGTACCGATCAACTACATTGCGTCTCAGGCGATTGAGCTCGGCATGTCACAGGATCTGGTACAATACCTCGTAGCGATTCTAAATGCAGCAAGGTAAGGGGAACGACATCCTGTACACCTGGTGCAAGATGGAGGCACGCTGACAATCATCAATAGCCTGTTTGGCCGGGTGCTTCCCGGAATTGCCGCTGACAAGTTCGGCGCGTACAACACCCAAACAATCATGTCCCTGTTCTCTGGCCTCATCGTCTTGGCGCTGTGGCTGCCCGCATCGAGCAACGCGGCCCTCGTCACGTTCGCCGCGCTGTACGGCTTCGGCTCCGGCGCCTTTGTCACCCTGTGCCCAACGCTGATGGCGCAAATCTCGCCCATTCGCGAGATTGGGCTGCGGAACGGAATGCAGTTCGGAGTGCTCGCCATTCCGGCACTGGTCAGCAATCCCATCGGCGGTGCGTTTATCGCCAACGACAACGGCGGATACACACACGTCAAGATTTGGACTGGAGCAATACTGTTGGCAGGTTCATGCATGTATGCCGTTACGCGAGTCTCGCTGGGCGGCTTGAAGCTTGCGAAGAAGATATAATGAGAGTTCAAGCATCGACAAATCAGCAGATGGCGGTAGAAGACGTAAGAGCAGTCAGTTTATTTGCCGGTGCTCCAAAGCAGATAATACTGCGAGACCTGAACTGTATTGCGACTCAACGCAACATAGCCGTCAGCAGTTCACGAGGAGAGAGAGGAAGCAAAGCCAAAGAAACAAGCCACTTCACGATGGTGATTTCAGTTTCTTGCCTTGGCTAACCAGAGTACGTATTCGCTGTCCTGAGGTACGAAAGGAAGGCGTCCTGTCTGACTCGATCTTCTTCTATAGCTCACACCTTTGACCATGCAAAATGAAAAATGAAACTTGGCCGAGACCAAATCGTAGGCCTGTCCTTTTCCAAACGCCAAGCAATGTTGTAAGCTCGCAATGAAGCCCTTTCAAGGCCAGTCGCTCTGGCCTCTCCTGATCTCGTGGACGATGGCCTTGAGCTCGTCCCGCATCTTGCGAATGGTCAAACCATGCCAGGTCGGGGCTTCGCCCTCGCCAGTCGAGCACGTGTCAAACGTCTCAATGACCCTCTCCGCCTTGCGGAGTTCCCTGAGAAGCACGGCTCGCTGTAGGGTTTCCTGGTCGTCGTCGTCGAGGTCGAGCATGCCCAGCTCAATCTTCATGGGGCGCAATCCCGCTCCGTCGGCCGCATGCCGGGCAGTGACAGCCACCCGATACCAGAATATGGCCTTGGAGAGGATGGTGATGTGCAGCAACGCAATATGCGGGCTCCGCGCGCACGGGCATTTGAGCAAGGGGGTCAAATTAGTCAGTGCAGCTTGGTTCGCGAACAGCACCGTGTCGACGCTCGGCATTTGGGACGCCGTCTTGGAGAGTGCAGTGCCGGCTGCTGCATCATGCGGCCCCTTGTAGGAGAACGCAGTCTGCCCGCTGGCTGCGTTGTAATGGAGAGAGTGGAGGACACGGAGGGCCAGTGCCTCGCAGTCGTGCGCCAGTCGTGCATGGTGACCGTCGCTCGATTGGCTCGTTGTTGCTGCAACTGCCGCCTTGTCCAACGATGCCGGTCGCTCTGCCGGCACCGTTTTGCTAGGAGGAGGCATGATGTCGCTCAGTTGAAGTTCGTTTTGGTTGGGTATCATGGACTCGAGCGACTTCCAGGGCTCGGCCAGAGATATGCAGCCGGTATCATCGAGATGGAACGTCATGTCCATGTCGTGAGGCGCCCAGCTGTCGAGGTTGTCTCGACTGTCGCCCAGGGCGAAGGTTGCCCGCAGGCTGCCTTCGTTTTCCCCCCAGATGAGTTCGGAGCAGTCTGATATTGTCGATGCCGTAGCGGCAGAAGCAGCAGCTGCAGCAGGCGTTGCCGCGCCGCTCGAGGGCGGAGAACACAACGCCCCAGACTCGGTGTTTCTGTGTCGAGATCGCTTGCCATGTCGGCGCGACGCGCTGTAGAAGCACTCCTGACCGTTGTCGATGCAACGCTCGCATGGGTGAGTCTTGCCACACTTCACCTTGGCAGCGGTACACGCATCGCAAGCAAGCCGCAGCCGGAGGGGCTTCGGAGGCCGCGGCAGCGACGCCGGCGACGTTGCCGACGAGGACGGGTAGTCGACGGGGCGAAACGGGTCAGGCAGCATGGCTTCCCAGACGTACTGATGCATTTGTTTTACTCGGAGGTTCAATATATGTCTCACTCGAACGCTCAATAATAAAAGGAAGACACGGGTTCGCACAGAAACAAATATCACTCTTTGTCGACGGACATGTGTTTGCAGCTGGATCCCCAGTCCCATAAGCTGAACCATTCCCTGCACTGCCATGCAGTAGACGTCAACGCCATCTGAGCCTTGCTACCGAAGGAATGGTCTACGCGGTTCACGTTGCCGAGTACTTGGTGCCTATAGGAGTAAACGCCGGTGTACTCGCAGGTATCCTTCGCGACCAGCCCCGAGCCACCAGCAGCACAATCCACCTATGCTTACGGACTGCAGCCAGGACACACACCCCGGGGCATGTCCTGGCCCCTGTCCCCCATCGCAAGGGGCGGCCAATGGGAAGATTATGACTCGCAGCGACCCCAGAATCGTGCCGCTGCGGACCCTGCCTTATCTCCACCGGATTCCACCTGCGCTGACAACCCGACCACGCCTCTTGATGGCACATGTCTCCGTTGCCACGCTTGCTGACCCTGCAGCGCCCCTCAAGTTTGCTACATGCAACAGCTCGCTCCCATACGGTCTCGCCCAGGCGCCCCCTCGCAACAGGGAGACTGATCAACACGGGAGCGATGAAGCCGCGCCCGAGGGCCTCTAGGACCTCTTAGGGTCGATGAAGAGCCCGAAATGGAGCCGGGAGCCCATGCCGAGATACACGAGTCACGACTGGCCCCTATCTTTTACAGTTGCGACAGCAGTCAGAGTGGCAGATCCGCACCTCAATATTCATTCTTGTAAAACCGCGCTTATCCTCAGCGGAGGAAGCAATGCATCTTGGCGTCCTGCTTACATCGGTGGCCTCACAAGCCCGTGGTCTGTATCTGACTCGGGTGCGGTATACGTCAACTCGATCTGCAGTCATTGTCGGAGTACGCCGCTTAGCCTGCCCGAGCCCCGGTACCGAGGTTGTTGTGGAGCGTAGAGCGATGGAGGCATTAAAAAGACGAAAAAAAACACCTGTCATGGAGTAACTCGCAGCTGATTATTGAATCCATATCTCCTTCTCTCAGACCTCATCGGCTAGCTTACGTCACTGCCCTTTTACTTTACTCTATTGACTTCTTATATCATAGATCCTTTCGGGAGGTTATCGGTTCGATCTACTGATAGCCGGGGACTAGGCCTCTGGCCTGGACCAGTACGAGCACACGCCTTCCACGAGGTGTACGATTACAACAAAATGGCGTGGCAGAATAGACCCCCCGAAAAGGGCTGCGGACCGCCACTGCTGGGGTTCAGGGCCTAGCCGACCTATCCCTGTTCAAAGGCTTGCCGCAGAGCCGTTCCGTTAGTCCGACTGCCTCGCCTATCAGGTGAGTAGCTAATTGTATAGGGACAAAACTCGAGCTTGGCTACTACGAGGGAATGGAATTGGCGGAATCCTACAAGCAGGCCCTATACTGCACGAGTAGCATCTGCGTAAACCTCCGGGGATCCCGGCCGTATAGCGGGTCGGACTATTTGTTCCAGCTGCAGGGCGTATGGCCTCACGGAACGGTTTCCTATCTTTAGAAATCATAGAGGATCTGCTGCCTATTTGGTTCACTAAGCATGAATAATAACAACGGAGTGTGTTTGGGACTAGCACACATCCCGAGGCAGGAGGCCAGCCAGGACAGAAAATTATTAAGCAGAGCTCCCTTTAAATAGGTCTCGTGTCGCCCTTTCCTACGTACTTTGTAGTTGTAGACAATTCTTTTGCTTTTACACGCAAAAAGATGTCTCAATCGTCTCCGACCAATTGGCTCTCACGGTTGCCGCCAACCCTTCCTGATTGGGCAGTTGGATTGATCTCGTGCAACGTGCAGCACGGCTACGGCGGGCAGAGGCTTGCATTGTCACCTTACCTGTGTTGTGTGTTACACTCTTCAGCATGAGTACTTCATACGAGGACTGAATCAGAGTGCCCGTCGTTCCACGGAACTCCATAGAACTAGACTAGGTCTCAGCCGTGCGCAAAAATTGGCGGCAATCCTACGACCGGGACCACTCTGCCCCCTTTAAACGCGCGCAACTCGATCAAAGCAACTTGAAACTTCACAAGGAACCTGGCCATCCATAAATTGTATTTGCACCTCTAGATCTGCTGACAATATTCGCATAAGCCTGGAATAGATCTACGGGTGCTTATTATTATTATTATTATTATTGTATTTTTCGTCCAGCGACCTTCAGGTCGCTCAGGTCCCCGAGACGGGGCACAGGACGTGCTGAGCTGCAGGAGGTTTACGA
>JALHBX010000203.1:0-26306 GCA_024340025.1 Tolypocladium tundrense
GGGGGGGGGAGGCTGGGCGCGCCGTGAGACGCTGTGAGTCGGCGTGGGACGCTCGAGGCGCTGCGAGGCGCTGCGAAGGGGGCTGGAGGCGCTGTGAAAAGGGCGTCAGCTCTGCCGGATGAGGGCTTTTCACTGGCCTCGCGCGCACGGGGGGCGCAGTTAAGGTAAATGTTAAGGTTGATTCATGGCTTCGCCCCAATCCCAAGCGCTGCAGGGGGGGCGCTAGAGGCGGTGGCGGCTGCATGGGGCAAGGCGCCGCTTGGCGCATGGAGGGCGAAGAATGCGATGGGTGGCCTGAGACGATGCTGATTTGCGTACTCGTGCGGAATTTGGTGCAGAGGAAGACGGCTTTCGATGGCCAAGTGCGCATAATACATGATGATATGATGCGGGACGGCCCTGCATCTGGCTAGACGGCCTCTCGATGCTGTATTACGGAGGACCACGTGACGGAGCTGTCACTCCACCCGCATGCACCCGATCGCAGGCGCAGGGGGCGTCATCGCAAGATTGTGCTCCATGCATTGATGGCTCTGTGGGTCCGGCTCTTCGTACAAAGCACGAGTACATAATCTGGCTCTTCGTACATAAGGCGCGTGTCTCCTTGGCCGTGTGCGAAGTATGTCTTGGCCAGCGACGGTGACCTAGCGACGGCAGACCCCAGCGACGGCAGACTCCAGCGACGGCGACTTCAGCGACGGCGACTCCAGCGACAGCAGACTCCAGCGACGGCAGCGACTCCAGCGACCAGAGAGGCCAGGTTATAGTCCTACCACATCTCCCACATCTGACCACCCATCGCCACCAGCCGGTTAAACATCTCATCCCGAAACGACACCGCCGTGAGGGAAAACTCCCCGTCCCCCGTCGTCACCACCAGCCCATCCGCAACCTCCTGGCCCAGCAGCAGCCCGGCCACGATCTTGCTCTTCCACCCCAGGCCGCCGACCTTCCTCAGCCCCGTGACGTCGGCGAGCGCCACCGCCCAGGCCGACGCCAGGTCCTCCGTCTCGCCGCGCCAGCTCACCGCCGGCGTCGTGGCCGCGGTGGTGATGTATGCGTGGCCCTTCTTGCCGTTGTACCGGGCGCGGAAACGGCCGAGACCGGCTACCGCACTGGGCGCCGAGGCCCGGGGGCCGTTCCCGTCTTTGGCGTGTTCCTCGCCCGCTGATGTCTTTGCGTCGTTGATCTTCAGCATGGACCGGACGCTGCCCTTTGCGGTGCGCTTGATGCTTGCTGCGATGCGGCGGGGCATCTTGGGCTTTCCCTTGTCTTCGTCCTCCGAGTCTTTGTCATCTGATTCCGGATCGATGGCGGCTTGTATGTCCTCTCGGGAAGCGCCTGTGGTTGTAGTCAGCATGCGGTGCGACGGAGGGAACACGCATATGCATGTGGACTGCGTACCGAGATGGTCTAGATCTCGAGCGTCCACTCTCTGCTGTGCACAGTGAGGCCCGTACATGTCTGGCGGCGGGGGCAAGGGGCTGTTGTTTCTTTCCCCGATGCGAAGAAGGGTCATGGTGAGTTGCGCATTGGTCGGGACCCCTCGTAGAACTGCATATCGCAGCTCGGTATACTTGCGCCAGCCAGGGCACGTCTTGTCGACAAAGGCCAGCCAGGGTGTGATGATCGGGCTCCCAAAGAATCCAAACCCAACAGCAAAGCCGAGTCCTTTCATGATGGCATACCACGTAGTCAGGCACGAGACCATCAGCAGTGGCAGTAAGCACGCCGCCACAGCTAGCCTCGGCTGATGCAGCGCAAAGGGCGGAGTCGGGCTCAAGGCGTTCCCGAATCGTTCCCAGCTGTCGATAAAGTCGGACAATGTATGCATTGCCACGCGGACCTCGAAGCTCTTGACAGCACGCGAGACGGGTTCTTTCGTCTTGTCGTGCTCCACGCTCGGATCCTGGCCTTCTGTCTTGTCCCGCGCATCGGCAATGTCTTCTGCCATCTTGGTCGGGTCCGGCGCGATGTCCTGGTGGTGGTCGCCCTCGGGGTGCTTGCCCGCGGTGACGCTCATCATCAACTTGAGAATTGCCAGCGTTAGCGCAATCGCATCGAGGAGCAAGAGACTGGACGACTGAACGACTGAACGCACCTTGCCGATGTCTTTCACGAAACTGTGCGCCTCCTGCTCCACGGCTTCGCCCCGATGCTTCTCTGGAGCCCCAGTAATGGAATCGGAGGCCAGCTCGCCTGCGAGAGGTGTCTGAATGCCCCCAGTCTTGGCATCGATGAGTGACGGCGGGGCTGGAGGGAAACATGCGTCTCTGGCGGGCGGGTAGATGATCAAGATGATCAAGAAGGCGATTAGAGCTGGGGCTAGTAGGTCCGTAAGCCAGGCGAGGGTATAGACGGCCAGAAAGGAAAGTGTCCTCGGCCTCTCTCTCCAGGAGCGAAGACGAATGATTTGTTTGTGAAACGAATACAGCGCAGTCACAACTGTCATGTATAAGCGCTCCATATGTGCCCGGAGCCTTTCGGGCGAGACATCTTCTCCAGCAGCAACATTCATGTCAAGAGCCGTCAGGGGACGCTCGTCGGTGCTCTTGACGCAGAAAACTTGCTTGTTGAACCTTCGAATTAAAGTCCAGACTTCATCGTTGTCTATACCACCTACAAGGGGCTGGATATCCGCCGTCCCATCATTCCAGCCCTGGTGACCCTTGGGGCCGTGCCTAATTTGCCCGGCGACGTTGTCGTCGAGTTGGCGCTCGGGCGTCGCGACGCTGGCCTCGGCGAGAGCGTGGCTAATCGTGGGCAATTTATCCCCACTCTCATCATCGCTGCGAGGCTTCATGCTAGGCTGGAGGGCGGGGGAGATTTTGGTGTCTTCGTTCCGTGCTGTCATGGCTGGTGTTTGCGTCATGACGCGACAAACTCCGTACTCTTGCGACTTGTGACAACATCAGGACACAGGCAGTTTGGACTTTAAGTTAAATCAACTTGCTTGCATCATTGTTGGCTGAGGTGGCGGACAACTGTCTTGTTTGAGGACCTGGGGCGTTTCGTACGTCATGATGGCGTACCTGATGATTCACTGGTCTTGCGCAACCAATAGAGCAAGTGTTCCTTGCGAACGACCAAGACAGATGACCTAGCTCAATGCCAGCGGGTTAGACACTTGGGCGCGATCAATCACTGATCGCTTGGCTCTCAATGACCTATCGACAGTACTTGAAGTTCTACCCACGTTGCCGGGTCGCTCTATCGCCACATCGATGCCATAAAGGCAAGATGTTGCATTTGCCGACAACTACAAGAGCAAAGCCAAACCTAGTATGCTCTCTCTAGTTGGGACAAGTACCATTGTACTGGACCGCGATCATCAGCGGACACACAGGCGGTAAGGTAACTTCCAGCAGCTCTGATGAGCACTGAGAACGTGCGCAAGCATAAGTGACTGTTCAGCTACCAAGTCATCAACACCCTGGGAAACATTTAGATACACGAACAGGCCGTTTAGTTCGCGAAATATGAGGAGCCGTTGCTTTCACTTTACCGACCTGTCCGTGCTGTCAACGACTCACCAGTCAGACGATGACGTCTTCCGTTCCCGCGTCACAATTGCATCAAATACTCTATAGCGAAGCAAGACAGTCTATGCAGTACAATCTTCGCCTCTTAGTGATAAAAGACCCAGTACTCTAGAGTCAAGTCTGGCCAGATTCGTTCGAGCTATCAAGTCATTGCACCCATCTCCATGGCACCATCCGACCCCCTCGGCTTCAAGTGCGCCGTCGTCACCGGCGGCGGCGGCGGCATCGGCAAGGCCATGGCCCGGTACTTCGTCTCCAAGGGCAAAAAGGTGCTCATCGCCGGCCGCACCGAGGCCAACCTGCGTAGCACGGCCGGGGAGATTGGGGCGGCTGGATACTACGTCCTCGACACGGGCAAGACGGCCCAGATCCCCTCCTTTGTCGCGAGGATCACGGCCGAGCACCCGGACCTCGACTGCCTCGTCAACAACGCCGGCGTGCAGCGGCCGCTCGAGGTCGCCAAGGATGACGACTTCCTGTCCCGGGCCGACGAGGAGATCGACATCAACATCCGCGGGCCGATGCACCTCACGCTCACGCTCCTCCCCCACCTGCAGGCCAGGCCGTCGGCGCTCATCGTCAACGTGTCCAGCGTGCTCGGCTTCGTCCCCTTCGCCGTCATCAACCCCGTGTACAACGGCACCAAGGCGTGGCTGCACTTCTGGAGCATGAGCCTCCGCACGCAGCTGCGCGCCGCCGAGTCCGCCGTCCGCGTCGTCGAGATTGCGCCCCCGATGGTGGCGACGGACCTGCACCGCGAGAGGGCGGACCCGGACGACAACAAGAAGGACAGGAACCCGAGTGCGCTCAGCATCGACGAGTTCATGGACGAGGTGTCGGGGAAGCTGGAGCGGGGCGATGAGATGATTACTGCGGGCTCGGGTAACGAGATCGTCGGCAAGTGGTACGATGCGTTCCTTGGTCGCTTTCAGTGTCCAGGTCAAGAGTCGAATCGTGAGCTCACTCCGGCAAGCCGATAGTCAAGTAGGCAAGGCAGTTTCCCATGGGCTTCTCGTTGATACATTTTATTGATGTCATTGAGTTTAAGCATTATTGTATGTCCTATAACCACCACCGCGACGCATCATGGTTCCGAGCCGTTTATCAACACCCTGCCCGCCTATTCCTATTCCCCTTAACCGAGATAGGTGGGGGCGTAGCTCTGGTCCGGCTTGACGACGTTGCCGCCCTCGACCTGCTTGTCGGTGTAGGCGGGCCAGGTGATGAGCCTCTTCTTGTTGTCGACGACGGACAGCGTGGAGAAGCCGTTGCCGGGGCCGAACTGGCCGCTCCAGCCCGACGTGACGGTGTAGTCGCCGCAGTTGGAGGGGCCGCTGGGGTTGGCGTGCGAGGCGCCGGGGCCGCCGACGTTGTGCGTGCAGGCGGTGGTCGGCGCGCCGGGCAGGTGGGTGTTGATGCCGAACGTCCAGGTGCACTTGGAGTCGTCCTGGGCGCAGACGCGCTTCAAGTTCTCAATGGTCCACTGGGGGTCGTTGGCCATCATGGACTTGGCGCCCTCGGTCGGGGCGGCGGCGGCCGTCGAGGCGGCGAAGATGGCGGCGACGAGAGTCTTGGTGAGCTGCATGGTGGCGGTGGTCGTGTAAGTGGAGGAGGTGGAGTTTGTTATGGATGTTGTTGGGCGAGTGATGCAAGAGTTGATTGCTGATGAAGATGGAGAGAGCATCGACAGAGGACGCAACGAGGCTCTTTATACGTTTCCACGGCCTCGTCTCGGCGCCCCAAGCCGACTTCTGCACCGTCAGGCTGCATCACGCAGGCGGCCAAGAGCTCTCCGCAACCTATGACTTCACCGATGACCCGAGCGGGAGACATTTCGATCTGGCAGGCAAGACAGCCACCGAACACGGGGTGATCGGCAGTCAGCCAGGTGGGCCACCTCGTAAAAACGCCCGGACGGTCGGCGCTGACGTCCTCGCCGTTGGTCGACCCGGCTGGTGACGGTGCTCGTACGAGGCGCTGTCTGGCCCGGCAAAGCAGGGAGCAATGCCGCGATCTGGGCCACATGACGGCCAGCTGCACGGCCGGTTGGCCCGATCAGGCGATTCGAGACCCTGCGCGAGGCAGGGTGGTAGTTGGTGAGCCTCCGGGCTCGTGATATGCACTCCCTCGCTCAGCCCGGCCGCACGGCCCGTTGTTCAGTGGATGCCGCCTTGCCTTGGCTGCGTAGACCTCGCCGCGGCGCTCGTATTCCATGAATAGGACCTCGAGGACGTACGAGTACGTTCTAGCATCGTGTTCTAACTTTGAGCCAAGACGGGAGCCCAGTCTCCACCGGCCAGTCCCTCCCGTACCCGACGAGCCGCCCCGAATCGCATCAATCGGGAGGCTCGGCGCCCTGCCTGCTGTCCGAGGTCGACGCGCATTCTCGTACGAAGTACGGGATATGCAGACTATTATTGAATGGATACATACGGCCATAGGGAACCGCGTTCTGATGGCGCGGCTTACTCCCGGTGGCGGCGCTTCCAGTGGGCCTAGAACAGCCGTTGGCTCACTCCGGCGCCGCCTAGATGCGGGCCGCTGCCGAAGACGCCTCACTGGGGCCACGTAAATTCCATTCCGGACAAGCCGGTTCGCAAGTCAACGAGTGAGTATGCTTTCAGGCTGCATAGAAAGGCGCTGCGATGGTTCTTTTGCGATCTCCTGGGCAATATCCCTTGCAAACGGTGCTGGGGTTGTGGTCGTGCGCTCGGGTGCGTTTACTGTGCATGGTGGCTTTTGTTGATATCCGTTTGTCACGCGTTTGTTGCAGGTCAGCACAATATACTGCAGTCGCATTGTTTGTGCCTCGCCCGAAGACATCTGAGCTATTTTCGCCTCCCAATTCCGGCGCTCGCGCCTGGCGGTAAATGCTGCTTCTCCGCCTACTCGTACATCGGCCAGGCCTTATTTCAGTATGCGCTCCCAGACTGCCGTAATCCCATGTGAATCAAGAACACCCGGGCCACCGAATGCTGAACCATCACGAATGCGTCGTTCCCCGGCACAATGGCCGGATGCGAGATCCCGAAGACGCCCGCTCTCGGGGACTGCCGTTAGGGCGGGATCGTGTCGAAGTAGCCCCTGTTTGGCCGTCGCTGATACCAGTACACGAGCTCGTCACGTATATGGGCGCCGTATTCACGCTCCCAGATGCTTGCAATCTCCCTTGCAACCTCGTCGCTCACATCGGTCCACCCCGCGCCGTTGGCATCGCTTTCATGTCTCGCCAGCGTGGTGATGTCGAAACGGTGCCCTGCCCATACCCCCCTCGAAATATTCGTCGTATGGTTGAGACCAGTAGATGGAGAGGTTGACCAGCAGATGCGCGACAAGACAACTTCGCCGAAGCCCACAACCCGGATCGTGGGACCATCGATGTATCTCGGTTTCAGAGCGATGGCTTCCGGACGGACAAACTCCTTTGTCGTTAGGTTTCGAAGAATCCACGGCTGGTCACGGGGCAGGTAATCCGAATAACTGACAGTTATCTCCGAACGTCTTGCCAGAAATGCTGGATCCTCTTGTTTGGCCCGGTCTTCGCAATGGTAATATATACGCCACGCCTCCTTCTCTAGATCGATATTTTCCATGTCGGAAATGCTAGGCAAGGCGAAGTGGTAAAGCGTGATGGGCTGGTTACACAAGACGTATTTGATACTGTCGTCGTCGACATATGCGTTGGTTGTCGTTTGCTGCAACGTATCCAGGTCTTCGGCCGAGAACATGCCTGGAGGATAGTCACCCCGTTCGACGCCGTCTCCCACGCAGACGATGTTCTCACCCGCCCATTGCCCCAGGAGTGACATGTAATAGGCGTGCATGTGAAGTCGGGCAAAAGGCCACAAGTGTCGGCTCGCAAGACCGAGGCAGACAACGTCCTCGATGAACTCGATGTGATCAAAGACAAGTCGATGGATGTCCGAGGGGAGGTGGGAAAAGGTCAGAGCATCATGGCCACCACGGGGCTTGGCCCGCTTATGGTGTCGCGAGGAGCCGGCAAGCGCTTCGCCGTCGACTTTACGCTTAGCTTGTCCGCCCATCGAGATCTCCCGGGGCGAGTCGCCAGAGGCCGTCGGGGTGGCATGACGACCATTTCGGGACTCTGCTGGTACAGATGGGGGAGTCTGCGGCCGAACCGGGACGGCGAGGAGGCGTACGAGCTTGTCGGCTGACCCGTCAAAGAGCAAATGTCTGAGCTTGCGTCCCCGAGGCAGGGCCCTCTCCGCTTGGGGCGCCACGACTCGAAATTTTTGCGTCATGCTAAAAGGATGGATGGGTGGTGTCGAAAATGAATAACAACAGATGTGTGAAGTTGGAGGCAGGCGGTCTTGGTGAATGCCTCAGGTTGCCAGGCAGCTTCGGCTAACACTCGGCCGAACGAGATGCTGCAACCGGCCTCCAACTGAGGCCAATAGACATCAGAGCGACCCCGGACCTCTCAACGCCAGCGGCGACATCAACATTGTACACTTCTCTCAAACTCTTCTCTCCTCGCAAGGCGGACAGTTTGGAGGCACAGCAAGCCGCAGAGACGACGAGCTTCTCCGAAAGCTGCAAGCGACCGACCTCGCGACAATGAGGCGCATGCCTATCCACGCCGGGGCGGCTGTCAATCCTTGACACAAGATCGCTCCAGAGGTTTATACTATGGCTCTGTCGCCTGTGCAGGTTCGCCCGTATTGGGCACGCTATGTAATCCCGCTCAGCCCTTTTTGGTCAGGGGCTCGATCCTCTTCATGAGGCTTTCCGTGTACCAGCTATTCGGCGCCGTGTAGTCCGTAGTGTACAACGACACTGAGACGCCCCCATTCTCAACCACGTACGTCTCGCCCGGCAGCGAGCAGTCTCCATTGACACATGCGTTGACGCCGGCGGCATAAGGCTTGATGTTGGCCCACGTGAACGTGCCCTTGGCAGGGTCGAAGACGGCCTCGTTGACGTGCGCATTCCCCGTCATGCGAGTCTGGACAATCTTGGGACTGGTGTTGTTGGCGCTCAAGTGTGGGATGTTGACGCTCATGCCGTATCCCAGCGGGAGAAGCGGCCCACCTTTCGGGGCGCTGGAGATGACCTGCTCGACGACCTTGACCGATACCTTTGCAGCCCACGTGGCTTCGTTGGTTTCGTTCTTGACGTCAAAGTACGGAAGTTCCGTGTTGCTCGCGGAAATCGCGATGGCGGGAACACTTCGCTCGGTCGCGGCATAGCTACGTCGTGTCAGCCTTCGATGAAGTGAAGATCTGTCATGGCAGTAAGACTCACGCTGCGCCGGCTGTGCCGGACAGAGTCCACACAAATGGCCCCAAGTTTGTGCCAAAGTTGGGGCCAGTGACGACAAGATCAGGAACCTTGAAGTCGGCGTATCGAGGCAGGACATAGTCAAGAGCCACAATCGTGCAGGCCGCCGGCGTGCCGTTGTAATACCAGATGTGGCTATCCTTGGGGTCACTGCCAACCTAAAGAACCGTTTAGTACAAGAGCGGACTTGGCTTGGGGGCTTGCCATCTATCATCTTACCGACGGAGCACCAGCAGGGATGAGATCGAATTGCGCCGGCTCGGTCAAGTTGGCTTCTGTTGTGAACTCCGATCGGCCGCCCTGACCGCTCTGCTTCGTCGCCGGGGCCACGATCCATACTGGGCAACACTGTCAGCTCAGTTCCTCGCTCAATGCAGCAAGTCTGCGCACCATTGTGTCCGGCTTTCTTGAGCAGGCGGTACACCTCGCGAATATTGCCAGAACCGAAGCCGTCATCGTTGTTGAGCAAGATGTTGACGGCCTGTGTCGAGGGAATGAGGCAAAGAACGCCCGCAACAAACGACGAGAGGCGCATATTGGCTAGCTGGATGGGCGACCGGGACAAGTTCTAGGAATGTCCGGCTTCAAACTCGACGACAACGAGGCTTTCTGGCTGGCTTTAAGAGGGACAGGTCTCGGCCGGCCCCGGTTCTCATGTGATACAATGGCAGGAGAGCGGGCAGACAGGCCATCTGGCGCTTTCTGTGCCCGTGATACCAGAGCAACCCGCAGCGTTTGTCTCCATATCTCTTGGCCTGCCGGCCAGCCAGGCGCTCGAGCCTACCTCAAGCTTACTTGGACCTTTCATCTCCTCCTTCCAATACAGGCTTGGTGCTGCCGACAGCCCTGGGTCAACCGCTCTTGGGAAGATAGTCATTGGGCCGTTGGGCGGTTCATCTCATTCGTGGTGGAGTCTCCTGCAGGAGCTTCGGAGCTCACCGTCGTGTGCTTGAGGGGTTGGAAGGTCGGCTTAGCCAAATCTGACAATTGGTCCCGTGCTCGATTACCGTGCTTGCGGGGACGGCATGGACCAGCAATGTCTTCGGCTTCTGGGTTGTGAAGGGAGAGGTTCGGGAAGTCCCTCACCCCCATGTTGAAGTCGTTTGTCTGAAATATGAATGAGACGGTAAGGCAGGCTAGGTGTGAGTTGGAGACAACTTCTCATGGGCCATTCAGAGGCACAAGGTTAGCAAACAAGACCTGAATCGTCGATCAAGTATTGGTTCGTTTTGGTGCATGATGCGATGGCCAATTGAGTAACCAAAAACGACCGAACATCGGATCATCCACGAAGCAGCGATGTCGGACTCTTTTGCCATCAGCCCCACCAATTCCAGTTATCCCTCAACACCGTGGCTATCTTGCTGCTTCAATAGCTGAATTGCGACTCTACGAAAATACCTCTTGTCATCATTGCTGTTCCAAGAGGTCCTCCGAACGAGCCAGCGAGCGATACACGACACACGCAGCCATGTCCATCTCCGAAGCCAGAGAACTGGACGACCGGAGCCACGACAACAGTCGTATTTCTAGTAGCAACTCGCTCCACCCGCCGGATCGTGGCCGTGGTGCATACCTCGCTCTGGCGTGCTGCTCCATCGCGCAAGCTCCCATCTGGGGTACAGGCTTGACAACTTGATGGGATGCCTCCTCCTACTGACAGCTTTGCAGGATACTCAGTGTCTTTTGGCATCTTCCAGGAGTACTACAGCAGCCCCGAGAGCCGCATCGATGCGTCCCCCGGAGCCATCGCCTCCATCGGCGCGGCGCAGATGGGCGTCATGTACCTCATGATGCCCGTGGCCTTTGTGGCCCTTCACCGATACCCTCACCTGCGTCGGTGGTGCGGACCCCTCGGGCTGGCTGTGACGGTTGTGAGCATCGCGGCCTCTGCCTTCACTAGCAGCATCGGGGGTCTCATCGCGACACAGGGGGTGCTGTATGCCCTTGGCTGTGGCCTCCTCTTCAGTCCCATCTCCATGTACATGGACGAATGGTTCGTGGAGCGCAAGGGGCTGGCGTACGGCATCATGTGGGGAGGCAAGTCAGCTGTGGGCGTTGCGATGCCGTTCGTCTTCAGTGCCCTCCTCCAACGCTTCGGTCTTCGTGCGACGCTTCTGTCATGGGCGGTTGCCTCCGCGATAATGACTTTTCCGACGCTCGTCTTCTTGAAGCCTAGGCTCCCTCTGCCTCTGACGTACCAAGCACGCCCGCTGTCGTTTGGCTTCATCCGCCATGCCGCGTTCTGGATGATGCAGATTGGCATCGTGATCCAGTCACTCGGATACCTTATGCCGAGCACATACCTTGCAAGCTACGCCTCCGCGATTGGATTTTCATCGGTGACCGGTCCAGTCCTACTCGCTCTGTTTTCACTGGCCTCTGTTCCGGGAGCAGTTATTCACGGGCTGCTGGGTGATAAGATGTCTGCCAGCAAGGTCATTCTGATATCCTCGCTCGGCAGCGCCCTTCCCGTGTTCCTGCTCTGGGGTCTCAGCCGCCACTTAGCAAACATGGTCGTCTTTGTCATTCTATATGGCTTCTTCGCAGGAGGCTTTAGCTCCACCTGGTCAGGGATGCTGCACGAGATCAAGAAAGGCGACTCCGCTACCGATACGTCCATCGTTTTCGGCATGCTTCTGGGCGGTCGAGGCGTCGGCTTTGTTCTCGGTGGCCCTGTCAGTGGAGCCCTGATCTCTGCTCGAGGAGCATTGACGGAGGAGACCATCGGGTACGCGACAAAGTACGGACCCATGATCCTTTGCACAGGCATCACGGCGATCTTAGGTGCCTGGGCCCCCTTCTGGAAGATGATGAAGATCGCAAAGTCGAAATGGGTGTCGGGCTGCTCCGTCTCCATGCGCCATGATTAATATGGGCCATTATCCTTGTTGAGATACGGTTAGTGTCTAGCTGACGATGGCTAAGCCTCCTTCGACCCCCATTTGGTATCATGCGGCAGTCAGCCCTATCTATATGGGCGTGTTCACAGCCACTGCGATATGGCTGCCTGTCTGTGCCCCGCTGCCATTGCGTTCGGCAGTTGCATTGTGTCCACAGTTGTGGGTGGATGCTTGGGACATTGAGTCACAGACCCTGGAGACAATATATGTGCAAGCTAGGCCATGAGCCAGTAACGTTGTTATACTTGGTAGTCGCGGTCCTACCAACCTGCTGAGGCGAAATCGAGTCTCCATAGTGTGCAGTTGCCTGAGAGACATGCCCGCAGGATGTACGATCATTCGTCCTTTGTCTTTTACAGTCCTCCTGGACTAGTCACTAGAAATTAGTATTCTTTCCGCGCATGGCCGTTGCGGAAAGAGTGACAGTACGGATTAATATCGACCAGTCATCCAGGGGCGCAGCATGATGGTACGCTGTTGGTTGAACTAAGGCCATATGGAGCACTTGGCTTGAGCCCTCGTCCATCCTGCTGCCAAGGATGATACCAAGGACGCGCGTGACGCCGACAATATAAGGGCCCTCTTGCTACAGTTCAGTCAGCTTTGCCGGTCCCATTGCCTATAACTTCTTGCAATACAGACCAGCACGACCATCGATACTTTTGACATTGCACGCATACTATCAGCAAGGCGAAGATGGTGCTGGGAAGCGAGCAAAACGGGCTTAGTCTGGGCCCAGGCAAGGCCGACCAAGTTGCGCCGAACGCCACGGTGCCCGATTCCTCCAAGGCAAGTGTAGCTCTGAAGAGTCGTCAGGATTTCGAAGCCTTCTATCAAGGCCAGGAACAGCCGATTTGGCCCGAGGTGTGGAACAACGGCCCCTGCAAGGCGGACAAACTCGTTCTCGAATCGCCAGACCTCAATCCATGGTGTCTGTCCATCACCGAGTCAGACTGCCCAGGTACAAGCGAGGGTTCCCCAAAGATTCTAGGCGAATGGACCGACGTGGAGCCTGACTTCTACGATTGGTCCAAGATATCCCTGAAGCTGGGGAGTTCCTCTCCTGATGTGCAAATCGACATCCCGCTCACCCTGACATCGTATGTCAAGGACCCGGATACAGGGGAGCTCACAGAGTCGGATCGCACGACGTTCACGCATCGATGGACCACGCGCGTCACTCCGGTGTACCAGCAGTCTGAGGAACATAAGTTTCCACAGCCGCGCACAATCACCGTGTCTGCCCTCCCCACCGCGGAAGACGAGCGCGCGAGATTAAAGCAGAATTTTGTTTGGGCTGACTTTGAGCCGACGGGCTTCTACTTGAATCCCAACGCCTCGCTGGCCGTCCTCGTCTCCGGAGATGCATACCTGGACGAGGCCGGGCCGAAGCCTGAGATCTTGGTCGGTACTCCGGCCTTGGTCCACCCGGTGCACACCGATGACGAGATGCCCGGCCAACTGAACCAGCAACCGCCGCAGCCCCTGAATCACGGAGCCAACACCGTGTCCAGCCCGCTCGGCGGGATCCTCTACATCCGGTACAACCATGCAGCAGGCCAGGCCCCGCCGCCCCCGGTGACCCTCACGTTTGTCGAGGGGGATGCGGTCAAGCCGTTTCCGTTGTTCCGACCCGGTATAACAACCAACGATGAGTGGAAGGCGATGTTGCAATCCACAGAGGTCCCCTTCGCCGAACTTGCCGGCAAGCGGGTCATCATCACCGGCCTGGCCGCACACGCGAAGACCTACGCCGACAAGGGCCAGGATCCGCAGGCGCTGTTGGACACATACGAGGGCATCATCGCCGCTCAAGACAGCATCAGCGGCTTGAGTGCCTCCGCAGCAGACCCCCGAGATAGGCCCAGCCCGCTGCGGCCCATGGTCGTAGAGGCTAAGAACAGCTTCTGTCCGAACGCATGGCCCTACCGCGCCGCCATCCCGTCGGTCGACCACGAAGAACTCTGGTGGCAGCCTCAAGTCTGTCAGTCGTGGATGGTCTGGCATGAGTTGGGCCATCATCGCCAGCACGGGGCTACGTGGAGCTGGGATGCTATGGGCGAAGCCACCGTCAACATTTACAGTCTCGCCGCCCGGCGTCTCGTCCCAAACACCCCCAGCGAAACCATCACGCACGGCACCATTGAAGAATGGAACGAGGCCAAGGACTTTCTTTCACAGGAGGCTGCACAAAGAGACTTTGACACGGCGGAGTACTTCACACAGCTCGCCTTCTTTGAGCAGCTCCGCGTCGCGTTTGGCGATGGCTTCTATCATCGCCTGCACACCATCTCTCGCTCAGGAGAAGACCTGGAAGACGACGCTGACAGGAAGCACAACTTCATGACCCTCGCCACGGAAATCACAAAGCAGAACCTTGAGGCCTACTTTACGAAATGGGGACTCAAGCCCGAACAGCGGACCATCGATGAGATGAGCCGGCAGCCCAGCGCGACCCAGGACTACGCCGCTCTGCCCGTCTACGGAGGCCAGTAAAGCCGCACCAATGCGTTTTGTTGCATCAGAACGAAGTGTTGTCGGTGCTGAATGACCGCGCTGCTCACATGAAGAATCCTGGAATGGATACGCTGATATAGTTGTTCTCCCTGGCGACGCTACCAGTATGAGATAAGGTCTTGTGACCCATGCAGCAACCGGGCAATTCAAATATTCGCTACATCTACTCTCCACAGAAGGCTGCGGTGTTCATATGTCAACTGTCGGTTCATTAGCCTTTGAGGCTCAGGCAAGCTCGCACTTAACGGGGGGCAGAGGCTCTTGTGCAGTCCTTTCTATGTAGTCCCTTCATTAATCTCTCAGTGACAAGTGTGTATGTGAAGGGATATCAAACTTGCTTGGATCACCCGTTAAGCCCATTCGTACGTGAAGAGAGTCCGTTCCTTACCACCGGACTCCGTAGTTGGGGAAGTGACAATGTGCCCTGACCTCTAAACTCCGGCCTCATGGCGCACGCCGAGATGGACTCCTGCCTCGGTAAAGCCACGCTATGACAGGCAATTCTAGCCAACTGAGAGATCGTTCATCCCTAATGTGGCGGAAGCTACCGACGTGAAGGGTACCCCGCTCGCAGCTCTTCAGATTGGGACACCGAGCTCAAGCCCAGTTGGGCAGGTCAAAGCTGCATCCCTCCAGTGCTCCTGGATCTTGACATCCTATCAAGCCCGCCATCCGGATACATCAGCCACTTGCGTTACAGTGCAGATCGCGACCTTCCTGGGTGCCAGGGCCTTGCAATTCTTGCCACGCCAGGCACCACCCAACACGTGTTGCGAACATTAAAAGTCCTCGAAACGTCGACTACTAATACAACCCTGGAAAGTAAGATGGAGAGAAAATCGTCCGATCGAGAGGCGAAAGATGCCGTGCCCGAACGTGTCTGTGGTCAGGTCGCCGACTGGTCTCACATCTGGTGAATTACCTGATGTCTAAGACGGACTGCTTGAACAGTGGACTTTTACAACGGTGGACAATCCAACGTGCCTAGCCTAACGTTTATTCCTTTGTGCCAAACCCGTTTGTATGGCTGTTCTGCTCCCCCGGGCCTTCGGCGCTCGTTCTGTCACTATTCCCAAAGACAGACTTGCAGCATGGGGAGCAAGCCCAACATTCGGGTCCGATGAATGCTGAGGATGAGATCGCTGATCGTTCCAGAAGGGCTCGGGAAGTAAGCCACTAACGGGGCTGGTCGCCGAATCTAAGGCACCGTGGAAGCCACCAGTGGGGGGGCAGCTGTGCACTTACACGCCAGGACCGCAGATCCTTCAGGTAGTAACCCCCGGCACGGGCAAGATACAGCGACATCACGCGTCGAGGCGCATCCGAGGCGTTTTTAGCTGCGGACGGCTCGGACGAATGTTGCGGAAAGAATCCGTCGTTGCCGTGGTGTACGCACGATAACGCCGACGTTGCGATGATGGCTTCAACCCGGCGACAGGCGCAGTGACCGCCCACATATATAAGGGGCTCGGCCTACCTCTTGGCTCATATCCAACTTTTAGATAACATTACTCTATACATACAACCATAAAAGCACGTGTACACGGAAACGAGAAGCGACAATGAGATCTTTCGGTGCCATCGCGGCCACCATGACCACTCTGGCCAGCGTTGCCACTGCCGCGGTCCAGGGCTTCGACATCTCCCACTACCAGCCCAACGTGAACTTTGCCAAGGCCTACGCCGACGGCGCCCGCTTCGTCATGATCAAGGTCCGTGGTATCTCAAGTCGGTCCACGGTAGACGCTGACAGGGAATAGGCTACCGAAGGCACCACCTACCAAGACCCCAGCTTCAGCTCCCACTACACCGGCGCGACCAAGGCTGGCTTCATCCGCGGTGGCTATCACTTTGCTCAGCCAGCCTCCTCGTCCGGTACCGCCCAGGCCAAGTACTTCCTGGCGCACGGCGGTGGCTGGTCGAAGGACGGCATCACGCTGCCTGGGATGCTCGACATGGAGTACAACCCCAGCGGTTCCGCTTGCTACGGCCTGTCCGCGAGCGCCATGGTCAAGTGGGTGTCCGACTTTGTCGAGACGTACCGCTCTGCCACCGGTGTTTATCCCCTGATTTACACCTCGACCAGCTGGTGGAAGTCGTGCACCGGCAACAGCGCTGCGTTTGGCAATAAGTGCCCCTTGGTCGTCGCTCGCTACGCCAGCACGGTCGGAGAGCTCCCTGCTGGCTGGGGCTTCTACACCTTCTGGCAGTATTCCGACAAGGCTCCCTGGGGCGGCGATGCCGATATCTTTAACGGAGACATTGCGCAGCTGAAGAAGATTGCTTCTGGCTAAGCACTTACACGACGGACTCACAATTGATAGCATCGCTTCTTTCCGAACGGCTGATGGAATGTCGTGTACAAACGCGTTGGATAGTTGGAAGCTCGAAACATTGAATTTCATAAATATACTTGGTGTTTGTTTGCAGTAAAAGCTCATCGCTATTATAAGCTCAGCACCACAGTTGCGCCAGAGTTAGCATCAGCCACCACCTCGGCAACTTGGCCAAAACACGCACTGCAGTAACCGAGCTTCCACCATCCCGCATATCCGCACAGCTGATTCATGTGTCTTGGTGATAGCCATTCCTCCAGCTCCTTGATCCTCAATAACACGTTTAAATAATGCGCACATACAAGCAACTCTCACAAGAGACCTTGTAAGCTTCATCTACCTGCGACAATTTGAGACGGCCATGGCTCAAATGACGGCGATGCGCCGGGCGTCGCGTCTAATAGCGCCACTTCGACGAGAGCAATCGCGCGCCTTCAGCACCTCTAGATGTCAACACGCCGGAGCCAGTGAAGCAGCTTCTCGCCTCCTCGACACCTTTGCCGGCTCCGTATCTATTCGTCGCCAACTGCTTGACGCAAATCAGATCCAGAAGCTGGCGTTGACCCTTGGGCGACCAGTTCTGGGCGGCATGGACGTGTCCGATGCAGCGCCGCGGACAGGCACTCCCATCCCGCCAGGGCATCACCTGGTGTACTTTACCGCAGGGGGACTGGAGTCGGAGCTGGGCCCTGATGGCACGGATCTCACATTCAATGCCACAGAGCCATTCACGAGAAGGATGTGGGCTGGGGGCAAGATGTCCTGGCCGGACAAAGGCGTCACTGGCGGCGCAACGCTCCTGGTCGGGGACGAGGTTGAGGAGCATACGAGGCTCCTGAGTGCCGCGGTGAAAAAGAGCAGGTCGGCGGGCGAAATGGTACTCGTCGAGGTAGAGAAGGAGATTCGAGCCCCGCGAGGATATTCAGTTGTTGATCGACGGTCGTGGGTCTTTCGCCCTGAGATTGACCCGGAGAAGGTGGACGCATACGCCGTATCAGCCGGCGAGATTGCTCGTGGGCCAACGGTAATCCAGGACATCCCAGCAGATGGAAGTAAGATTTTCTTTCCAGCGCAAGCTAAGATCAAGCGACTTACACATATCAGGCCAATCGAGCTTTCCCGTCCGCCAATTGTGCTGGTCTCCGGTGGGCCTGTTCCGCTTCTCGGCCCTCACTTTCAACGGACACAAGATCCATTACAACGAGGAATGGAGCCGGAGGGTAGAGGGACACCCTGGAGCTGTCGTACACGGGCCGTTGAACCTCATCAACATCCTTGATTATTGGCGTGATGTTCATGGCAACGGCGGCGAGCCGGCGAGCATCAGCTATCGTGCCATGTCGCCCTTATATGCCGGCGAAACCTACAATATCCGGACTGAAGAAACCAGAGAGTCTGGGGGCGGGCGCATAGTTGACATTGTCGCCGAGAAGAACGGAACTGTATGCATGAAATCTGAAATAGTGATGGACATCGATTAATTGGCGTCAATTACTCAATATGTGAGATCTAATTTTCTACTATCACTATAGGCCATCTTGGTACCTAGGCGCAAGATATGCACTGGTACTGCAGAATATACTCTGGCTGGGTTTTAGCTCTCTGCTTTGATCACAAGACTTGCTGCTCGTAAGACGATGTGTCAAACAGTCTATGTATTATTGCTCCTATAATTCACCGAAACCGGACTCGGCTGAACTCGATGGCGACGGAGCAAACGCCTTCGGTTATACGAAGTCATGCCTGATATTGCCTGCATACCCCGCGTTAATAGCCGGTAGCCCCCCCGCATCAATTGGGTTTCGGCAATCTCATATTGAGTTTGTAGTGGTTCGTCCTCCATGGCAGCCACTGAAACAGCGTGTCACGCCTACGCGACAGCGATCGCGGCGCCGAGGTCCCTCTTGAACTGCCTGGGGCCTCAATCTTGCTAATCCCAAGACAAGTCGAGTCTGTAACGACAACAATGAGTTTCCAGAGAATATCGCCCAGGCTTTTAAGAGCCACACCAAAGGTATCGCGCGACGGCATGAGTACGCCAAGAGCGTCACCATTTTCGATTGCTGTCTACATGTCACTGACATTGTGAGTGCAGGTGTTGCCAAAAGAGCAAATACGGCGGTTGAGTATCCACGAGTATCAGTCGCACAAGCTGCTCAGCGAAGTAGGAAGCAGCTTGAATCCGCCATAGTACGATGATTCTAACCAGGTTTGCAGTTTGGCGCACCGGTCCCTCGGGGCAAGGTCGTCCGCACAGCGACTGAAGCAAGGGCCGCCATCAACGAACTAGGTGAGCAGAAAGGTCGGGCATTATGTGATGCTCGTACACTAACCTCTACAAGGTGCTGGGTGTATTATCAAGGCACAGGTTCTCGGCGGTGGCCGTGCCGATGGCCAATTTGACAATGGCCTTCGAAGCGGCGTCCAGGCCGTCGAAGATGCCGATCATGGTGAGACCGTGGCGTCAAAGATGCTCGGCCATCGACTGCGCACAAGGCACTCGGGCAACGAGGGCCACGCTGTCAACGAGCTCTACGTCGTCGAGTCCGTCAAGTTCGACGCGAAATGGTACCTGGCAATGACAATCGACCGAGAAAACTACGGGCCCGCCATCGTCATCTCCAAAAAGGGCGGCAGTGATATTGACATCATAGCCAGGGAGCATCCGGAGAGCCTCTTTACATTCACCTTTAGACTATCGGAAGGCATCACGGCGGACCTTGTGTCCAGGATATCTGCACAGCTCGAACTGACGTTTCGCGAGACGGAGAATCTGCAGCGCATCCTGGAACCCATGTACAAGATCTTCTCGCAACAGGACGCGACGTCGCTCGAGATCAACCCGCTGGCGCACTCGGCTGATGGGAGCCTTGCATGTCTCGACGCGAACTTTACCTTTGACAATTCCGCAGCCCAGCGCCAGCCGGACATCTTTGCGCTGCGAGATCAGGCCCAAGAAGTGCCGGATGAAGTCGAAGCAGAGAGCCACGGCCTGTTGTACGTCAAAATGGATGGCAATATCGGCAACGTGGTCAACGGAGCGGGCCTGGCGATGGCAACCAACGACGCAATCGGCTTCGAGGGCGGCGTCAGCAGCAACTTCCTCGATGCCGGCGGGAAAGCCACCAAGGAGACGATGCAGCAGGCATTTGGAATCATCACGCGTGACCAGAGGGTCAAGGCGATACTGGTCAACATTTACGGAGGTAAATCTGCGCGGCCACGATGCACTCCTGCGCTGTCGTTAACGTCATATCTCCAGGCCTCACCCGATGCGACATGATTGCAGAGTCCATCATCGGTGCCAGCAAAGAGCTGGGCATCCGCGTGCCAATGGTCGTTCGGCTACAAGGCACCAACTCTGCAAAGGGTCTCAAGCTGGTAAGTCTGGGGATAATTCATTATCCAGAACTGCTTCAGCGGCTGACACTGGTGTACTCGTAGTTGAAGGAAGCGAACCTGGGGCTCCACGTCGAGTCGGATTTCGGACGGGCGGCGCAGAGGGTCGTGGAACTTGCAAATTCGGCGTGAGCATCAGTTACAGCGGCAGGTATTAATTATTAAATGCGTGTTCCAAACAGTATTGGGAGTATGCTTCGTAGAGCCTTGCATCACGCGGACCAGATGGTGGGCAAGAATGCTATCCCGCCCGCTCCATGTGGCATCTCCGCTGCCTGCATAGTCCGATTATGGCCCATGGGCCCCGAGACGGCTGTAGTCAGTTGAATCGGAGATGGAACTAGCACGCCAAGGTGCACAGGTATCGTGGGCTGTGCCTAGGGGCATCCGCTCCTGGGCCAATACGAAACTGCCCTGGAACTTGGAAGTGGTGCGAGTGGGCGGCACTTACAACACTCAACTCCCACTACTCCTCTGAACACGTCACTTCCCTCCCCCATACTCGGCAGCGACAACTTCAAATTCGCAGATCTGCACCATGGCCAACACGGAAAAGGACGCCGCGACGATTGCGTTTGCAAAGACGCTGTCCAATGTGCCGTGGTGCGACGACTATGAAAAGATGGTCTCTGGCGTCCTGTATGTGCTGCCGCCCCTCATTCATCGCACTTGTGCACATAAGTGAGCAAATTGAGTTCTGAGACCTCGCCCTTGAGCAGATACGACGCCCAGGTGCCGGAGCTCGTCAATGGACGCTTCCGGGCGCGGAAGCTCATGAACAAATACAACACGCACTTCCCGGACGACGCCACGCCGCAGTCGCTGGTCGACGACCGCGAGGCCATGCTGAAGCAGATGCTCGGCAAGGTGGGCAAGGGGCCCTTCATCGAGCCGCCTCTCAACATCGACTACGGGTGCAACATCACCATTGGCGACTCCTTTTACTCCAACTTCAAGTACGCCACCGCCTTCCCGGGCCCAGCTTCGAGCGAGCATGGCTGACACGACGCAGCCTGGTGATACTGGACTGCGGCATGGTCAAGATCGGGAACCGCGTCCAGTTCGGGCCCTTTGTGTCCATCTTCGCCGCCACCCACGAGACGGGCGTGCAGTCGCGGCGCGACGGCATCGAGTACGCCAAGAGCGTCACCATCGGGGACGACTGCTGGATCGGCGGCAACACGACCATCATGCCCGGCGTGACCATCGGGAAGGGCTGCACCATCGGCGCCGGGAGCGTCGTGACCAAGTCTATCCCCGACTTTTCGGTCGCGATTGGGTCCCCTGCCAAGGTTGTCAAAACCGTGGAAGCGGTGCCGGACCTGTGATGCGCACCAACGATGTGTTGGGATTGAACTCGAGCGGCATCGCAACGCCAGCATAAGACTTTGCAATCACATAGAGAACACGCGGACATTAGCATCGAAAGACGCCCTAAAGGAGCTTCAACTAACAGAACCTATAACGCCTTCCCTATGTGCCACTGCTAATGACCGAAGTGCCCACCACATGGTTTCCCTATCCAAACTTCCGATTTCCTCTATCCAATACCCTCTGTTGCTATCCTAGAGTGAGACCACAATGGCCGTGTGAAACGAGTAGCAATTGATCCGGATGCCTTGTCTTCAGTTCTTCTTCTTGTCAATGCGCGGGAAGCACAGCCAAATGACGAGCATCGTGCCGAGCAGAGACAGCACGATGGGCTGAAGAACAGTGACGCCAGACGACTGGGCCAGGATGCCCGTGAGGAAGGGCAGGACAGCCGCACCACAGCCTCCAAAGGCCGCGGCGAAGCCAATGACCACGACATGCTGGTGTCGCGGGAGGAGCTTGCTGGCCGTCAGAACGGCGTTGGGGAACAACGGCCCCAGGAAGAAGCCCTGCAAGGATACGGCGACGGCGGAGACGTAGAACTGGGGTACGAGCCAGAAGACGAGCTCGAGTGCCATGACCGCACCGATATAGACCTGCAAGGCAATGTCAGCTATCACAAGGCTGGTTCAAAGTCGATCAACTCACCGCCGACGACAGCTTGATTCCCATCCGCGGCGTGACAAACCCGAGCACTGCCCGCCCGACGGTGATGCCCAGCCAGAATCCGACAGCAGACATGCCGCTGGCAAAGGCCTCGCCGTGTCGCTCGCGCAGCATGAAGACGACGATCCATCCACCGAGCGCCACCTCGACACCGACGTAGCACAGCAGGAACAGCGCGGCGACCCAGGACACGCGGGCCGCCGGCCGCCGGAAGAGAGCGTCGAACAGCCCAGTCTCCTTTTCCACCTCGTTGACCTTGTAAATCCGACGGTAGCCCTCGCCGGTGGAGCTCCAAAATGCCCACGTCAGGCCGACCAGTTCAAGCCCAGCGAGGCCAATCTGCCAGGCAAATCAGACACCCAGCTTCTGCGACGCGATGGGGCAAGTCGTGACGGGCACTCACCATGATGTAGTAGAACGAGTACCACTGCATATTCGCCTTGGTGACCAGCGTCGTCGCAACCAGCGGGCTCACGACACCGCCCACGCCGTAAAAGGAGTGCAGGAAGCCGAGCAGCTCGCTCGACTTGCAGAGGTTGCCGACCCATGCGTTCCACGCCGCGTCGGCCACGCCGTTGCCGAAGCCCGCGAGGATAAAGGCGAGCACGAGGACAATGTACGGCGGGTGCGCGGCGATGACGGCGTAGGCAGCCAGGTGGCTCGTGCCGCAGATGATGGCCACGCCGCGCTGCCCGAGCTTGTGGTGTAGGTAGTTGTTGAGGATCGCCGAGGAGACGTAGCCGACGAAGGGGGACAGGAAGACGAGCGAGACGACGATGTACGTGAGGTCGTAGTAGGATTCGAGCTTGGTCCCAGTGGCAGTCAGTCGGGTTCATCGATGGAAATTGCTCTCATGTGGACGACTTACATAGGGAATCAAAGCCTAGATCCGGGGACGACATGTCAGCGGAGAGAAAGCAGGAACGTCAGCTCTGGCAACATACACCGTACGCCGCATCGTTGGCGCCCATGACTAGAAAGCACCAGAACGCGGCCCCGAGGCGATATGAGTTGCGGCGCGGCTCGTTCCACTTCTCCACGGCCGGGATGGCGGGCGTCGCGCAGGGCTCGGAGCCGCCCAGCTCGCCGAGGAGGCGGTTCGCGTCTGGCGATTCATCCTGGATGCTGTGGCGCTGGGTTTCGCTGGGCTGCTTGGCTGGCGCGGGCTGGGCCGGCAGCTCGATGTGCTGCAGCTCGATGGTGCCGGTGCACGTCGAGACCATGTTTCAGGAGGCAAAGGGTTCTGACGATGAGAACGTGCAGGTAGGCTTGTAAGAGGGTATGCTCCGTCTGGAGATGCCGGCGGTCTTGTCTGGATTTTATTTACGGCGAAGGTCGGCACTTACAGTCGCCAAGAGCATCCAGAACGTTGTCAGAACAGAAGAGTTGGGTACGGGATGGCTGGTTTGTAATTGACGGTGGATACATTGCATGAGTCAAATTACTCGTACGCTTCCGAATCCCCAGATCTCGCGATCATGAAGCATAAGGGCGAGCCAATCGAGCCAAGACCACGTTCGATGATACGGACGGCATCTCGGACCGACGAGCCACGACACTTCGTATTCCCCCGCCGCGTAAGCGCTACGTCTGGTCTTTCCGACTCCCCACAGCGGAGATGCCGGTTTGGGAACCGGAGTGATTTCTCGATGCCGTTTCTGGCTCACCGACTTGCAAGAGAATCTGACTGTGGCAGGTGATCGCAAAAGGGAACTGGTGAATTGTAAGCCGTTCCATCATTGCTCCAGTTGCCGCGGTTCGGGCAAGCCGTGTCGGAGCGGAAGAGACGGAGCAGACGTGCGTCGATGCTCTGGTGGCATGTGGGCAAAGAGAAGATGCTGGTATTTACGGCATCCAAAACCTTGACGCTCATTACATAGTCCTCACTCAAAGTCAGCCAAGCAGCTCCTTCATCCTCGTCCCCATCACGCCTGGATGAGGCACCACAATTGCACCGGCCTTTTCGAGAGCCTTTGCCTTCTCGGCGGCAGTGACATCCCTCGGGGACAGGATGGCCCCCGCGTGGCCCATGATCTTGCCCCTCGGCGCCGTCTGCCCAGCGACCATGGCGATGATGGGCTTGGGGTTCGGCGTGCCCTGGCGGTACTCTGCGATCATCTCCGCGGCCCGCAGCTCCTGCTCTCCGCCGATCTCGCCGATGATGATGACGCCCTCGGTCTCGTCGTGGTCGAAAAGCACGGCGAGCGCATCCACCAGCGTCGTGCCTGCGCGCGGCGTCAGTCTTTGCCATGCTCAACTCTCCGTGTCCGCATACCGGGCATCGAGTCGCCTCCAACGACAATGACGAGGCTCTGCCCCAAGCCCGCCGCGCTCGTCGCCCCGACGGCCTCGTAGCTCAGCGTCCCCGACTTGGACACGATGCCGAGGCGCCCCCTGCGGTACTGGCGGTAGGGCATGATGCCCACGCGGCACTGCTCCGGCGCGATGATGCCCGGGCAGTTTGGCCCGACGAGGCGGCTCCGGCTCTGCGTCCGCAGCACCTCCTGCACGCGCATCAGGTCGTGGACGGGGATGTGCTCGGCGACGGAGACGACGAGCGGCACCTCGGCCTCGATGGACTCGATGATGGCCTTGGCCGCGAACTGGGCGGGGACGAAGACGGCGCTGACGTGCGGCTTGACCTCGTTCATGGCCTGGCAGAGCTGGTGAGCACCTTGTGCGTGCGAGCTGTGAAGACTGCCTTACCTCTCGTACGGTGCCGAATACAGGGAGGCCGAGGTGCGTCTGGCCGCCTTTGCCGGGCGACACGCCGCCCACGACTCGCGTTCCGTATTCGATGGTGTCTTTTGCATTCGACGTGGCCTTTTCATGTAAGTTTCGAACTCGGTCAGAGTGACTGGAAGCGTACCGCTTGGCCCGTGAAGCCTGAGAGGTGTCAGCACCTCGGCTCGACTGATCCAGCGCGACAACAGAACGTACCTTGGTAGATGACGCGCGTGCTTCCGTCGATGCGCAGATTGTCAATCGTGCTCTCGTAATTGCTGCCGCATCGTGGTCGTGAGGTTGCGAATCCTCTGCAGCAGATGCGCCTCAACGGCGGCGTCGTTCTGGAGAGCATTGTGAGCAGCACTGGAGCGCTTCATACATCAGTGAGCAAATTCCTGCTTCACTACAAAGCTCGTAGGTATCAACACGTCCCGGCCAATGCGACTCCAATTGAATCCTTGGGACAAGTCAACTGTAACGACAGACGGCATCGGGGGCACCAATGAAGACGGCGTGTAAGACGCGACATGCCGAGGCCCGCCCCCGCGCTACAATGCCGGCTATATGCACTGACGCACCACTAATAAGACGCCGGTTTTGGCTGGACCCTGGCCTGGGCTCTGAAGACAGCAGCTGGTGGTGCGACACGATGTTGAGGCTACAGCTGAAGATGCCACTGGATATTTACGACAATATGTCACCCGAGTCTCGTTTATATGGTGTATATTCGTACAGTGTAACATCCATATGTGCTCATTGTACATGTCATTCCAAACAATGAATCTAGAAGAACCGCCAGATGGAGTCCGCCGGCTTGCCGCTCTTGAACCTGCTGTACATGCGGCAGACGGGCCACAGAATGAGCATCACCAGCGCCCACGTGCCAAAGTACCCAAACAGGTCATCGATGCCCCGCGTGTTGTCCGGGTTCATCGGGTCCGCGACGCCCGTGTCGTGCCCGAACAGGCCGACGAGGATCAGCGCAAGCAGGAAGACGAGCAGCAGGTGCACGACGTAGAAGAAGAGCGCCGTGGTGCCAAAGTCGAGCAGCATGGTGAAGCGCCTCGCGACGCGGACGGGGACGGCGCCGAAGAGGGCGAGGAGAAAGAGGTTGCCCGCCATGGTCATGGCCCAAAAGGCCACGTCAGGCGGGTACTTGACGACGTAGAAGAAGGAGGCGGGCGAGACGAGATAGGGGTTCGCGTCCGGGTGCCGCTCGTGCTCCGGCGTCTGGAGGCAGCCCTCGGAGAGGTTACCGAAGCGCAGCACGCGGGTCAGGACGAAGATTAGTGCGAAGAGCAGGCCGGCAAGGGCCTGGCCGGTAGCAAGGGTGCGCGGGTTCCACGGCCTGGCCACGACGACGCGGCCATACAGGAGGCCGAGGATGGCAAACGACAGCCAGGCCATGGGCGGGAAGCCAGAGAGCACGCGGCCCTCCATGACGGGCCAGAACCAGATGCGGATGAGGGCGTTCTGCGGCACGCCGGCCCCGGCCCCGGCCCCGGCCCCGGCCCCGGCGGTCCCCGGCCGCATCCACGCCGGCA